>OX381714.1:54141723-54283723 GCA_947462335.1 Harmothoe impar
GATGCGTGCGCAGCCCTGACCACGTGGCTAATGACGTCAGGGCATGGGCGTCATACCAATATGCTGGCTAGGGTTGTTTTATAATTATAGTGGCAGTGAGAAGGAAGATGTTAATTTATGTGATAATTACTTTGATGGTATACATTCAGAAGTTAAGCGTCATTGAAACACTGCCACCACTGCTGAGAACGAAGGGCAAACTATCTATCGATATACAATTTGCATCAATCTGTGTTTCATGCACTGTAAAAAATATCCGTTGAAATTACGGAGAATCAATGCTAAATTTGACGGTGTATCACCGTAATCATGATTTACGGTGAGACACTGTAAAACTCATTACTTTTACATTGAACATCCGTAAACCAGTACAGTGAAACAATGTTTTTTCATTTACAGTGAATCTCACGTTAAAAGTTTGCTCACAAAGTGGCAGCTTGGTTTGATAGAGAGACTTTAGTGGAAGCTATCAATTAAAAACATACATAATTGTGTTAGATTTATAAAGATATCCACCTATCTCATTAATTACACAATCAAAATTGAAGCCTTTGGCATATTAAAGATAAAAAATATGTAATTTTATATATATATATATATATATATATATATATATATATATATATATATATAAAGGCCTGGAATTAAGATGATATTATGAAATATACAACCATGAATCCCGAGTCATTATTGTGTCCCAAAATGTGTGATAATGCACCAGTTCAATTCTAGATCATCAAAATTTGCTACGGGGGGGGGGGGGGGATGCCTCAAGCCCCCCCCCCATAGTATGGCCGCTGTGCGCGCTTCGCTTGCGGTGCCCAATGCCATAGGAACAGTCAGTCACTCCGGGTTGGCCAGGTTTGCCCCCCCTGTTGTGCCGCGTTTTGACCGCGCAACGCGTTATGACTGCGCCGCATTTTGACCGTGACCAACTGCCGCGCTATGTCCACGCACCGCGTTATGACCGCAACCAACTGCCGCGTTATGTCCGCGCACCGCATTATGACCGCGACCAACTGCCGCGTTATGTCCGCGCACCGCATTATGACCGCGACCAACTGCTGCGTTATGTCCACGCACCACGTTATGACCGCGACCAACTGCCGCGTTATGTCCGCACACCGCGTTTTGACCGCGACCAACTGACGCGTTATGTCTGCGCACCGCACTATGACCGTGACCAACTGCCGCGTTATGTCCGCGCACCGCGTAATGACCACAACCAACTGCCGCATTATGACCACACACCACATTATCATCACAACCAACTGTCAACCCAGCTAACAACAAACGTTTTCCAAACGTTTGCAAACGTTTCTACTTGGTTTGGAAGAAAACTTTTGGAAAAGGTTACACCAAAACGTTTTTGTAGAACGTTTTTCAAACGGCTAGAAAACGTTTGCAAAAGGTTTGCAAAGGGTCTGCAAAAGGTTTGGACAGGATTTAGATGGCATTGCAGTAACATGTACACTAAAAGTCACTGTGAGGATTGAACCCAGGTCCTTTAGATTGGCTGTCCCAGGCTCTCCTACATGGGCTAATGAGGCTGAGGGTAGAACCAGGCTCACTTTCCCACAATAGCTGGCCCGGTCATGTAGTAGCCTTAATGAGTTTTACATGGTTGCTATTTTTCAAAAATTGTTTGTGGGATATGTACTAGAAACCATTGCTTACCCTGGATCTCATTTAATGGACTCCCAATTATTTCATTCTCTATAGTCCATTTACCTTATAACCCTAATTGCCTGGTTAGCTCAGGTGGTAGAGCGTGGGACTCTCAATGCAAGGACATTCAAGGGTTGGTGGATCGATCCCCAGTGGTGCAGCGTATTTTTATTTGGCAATGGGTATGTACATTTGGATAAAACGTAATGAGGTAATGTAAAGTGTAATAAACATTTTGGGAACGTTATTTCACGTATTAAATGCCGTTAAAAGAACGTTTAAACAAGTTTAATTTGTTACCTGGGTTCATACCCTCAGTTATGGTTTGTTTTTTATGTGAAAGAGGTTAAAAAAACGTGCATGTAACGTTACATACAAACGTTTGGCTGTAACGTTATAAAAACGTTATTTAGTGTCAACGTTTTTACGTAAAAAAAACGTTCTATTGACGTTTTTGCAAACGTTTGCAAACCTTCTACGAACGTTAAATCCTGGTAATGTAAACGTTTTTTTGTTTGTTGGGAAGTTATGACTTACCAATTGCTGCGTTATAACCGGATCATGTGTATAAAACATGAGTGTGTTTGACATACCTTAAAATGACATAAAATGAAAATCTCTCGCTGTTTGTCTACGTCGACCTGTGTCCTTATCTTTGCTGTTCTCTCTCACATGTTCTCTCTCACAATCAATAATACAGGTTCAGCAAACTGATGGATACAGGAATTAAACCCAGTAAACACACCTACGTTATATGGTGCACGGACATAACGCGGCAGTTGGTCGCGGTCGTAACGCGGTGGGCGGACAAAACGCGACAGTTATAACGCGGCAGTTGGTCGCAGTCATAACGCGGTGCGCGGACATAACGCGGCAGTTGGTCGCGGTCATAGTGCGGTGTGTGGACATAACGCGGCAGTTGGTCGCGGTCAAAATGCGGTGCGCGGACATAACGCGGCAGTTGGTAGCGGTCATAACGCGGTGCGCGGACATAACGCGGCAATTGGTCGCGGTCATAACGCGGTGCGCGGACATAACGCGGCAGTTGGTCGCGGTCATAACGCGGTGCGCGGACATAACGCGGCAGTTGGTAGCGGTCATAACGCGGTGCGCGGACATAACGCGGCAGTTGGTCGCGGTCAAATCGCAGTGCACGGACATAACGCGGCAGCTGGTCGCGGTCATAACGCGGTGCACGGACATAACGCGGCAGTTGGTCGCGGTCAAATCGCTGTGCGGTCATAACGCGTTGCGCGGTCAAAACGCGGCACAACACCCCCCCTCTAAAAAATCCGCCACTGCTGTTTCTTCTCTCTGTGTAGATTTCCACCGCATGTTACCCCATAGAGGTGTGTGTTGTTGTTGGCCTGGTCCCTCCCCCCTGTACCCCTGGTGCTGGTACAGTGGTGTGAGGGGGCGGCAGCTGACAATGGGGCCTTCACGGCTCCTGCACAGCCTCCAGGCCCGAGCTGCTCGCACCAACACCTCGAGCTGCTCCCAGACTCAGCTCATCATTTATACACACCAGTCAACGCCCACCCCACATGCACGCCGCCATCCCTGTAACCCTATAACCCTTTAAGGATGGCAAAAATTGTTATAGCTAGCTTTGGGGGCGAGGTGTTTTGCAAGATTTTTCTATAAAGACGAGGTTCTGGTGAATCCTATAGAGTTACAATGACTATAGTCGATGCTCGCCCTGCCATGGCATCAGCTATAGTTGATGCTCACCCACAAAGGGTTAAGATTTAAAAATTCATTTATATTTTGACAAATTCTCTTGACAGGAATAGGCATATATATATATATATATATATATATATATATATATATATATATATATATATATATATATATATATATATATACCCCCGTAAATTCTCGCGTAGAAGCCGCGGCTAGTACGCGAGTCAGACTCAGCTTTCTTTTGATACCAAACATGCCTATATAGGGTGCGGCTTATACGAGAGTTAGGCTTATACGCGAGAATTTACGGTATATATATATATATATATATATATATATATATATATATATATATATATATATATATAGCACTCATTGAGCGAATAAGGACGGATGTAAATCACCGATGCTGCATTGGTGCATTATGCTGCATTGGTGCATTAGGAAGTGTCTCGACCCCGTAGGATCGGCATGATGCTGAAATACAGCACTAGCGAGTTACTTGCCATTACTGCATTCATGTATAATGCCAACCATGGGCATGATGCATTATGGTATGCTGCCATCCTCCAAGGGTTTAGGGCAGCATGATACGCTGCACTCCCACTCCCCATCCCACATTCATTCCGTTAACCCTTTAATCACCGCATGATACACACCTGTTCCCATCCTGCCCATATGCACCTGTTAACCCTTTAAGGGCCACATGATACACATCTTTCTCTGCATTCATGCATCTTAACAAACCTACGGGAATGCCTCAACCTTGTAGGATCAGCGTGATGCTCAAATGCAACACTGGCAAATTAAACCCCCGCTAGGGCTGCGTGCATGCATCGTGACGATCATGCACCATGACAGTTTGTTAAGATGCATGAATGCATCATGCATCATAATGCATCATGCACTTAAGAACTGTCACTTATAATTTGGCCCTTTGATAACAGCATGCAGGTCCAGTTCATTTGTCATCAGCGTTTTGAGTGGTTTGTCGAGACTGCATTTGTGTATCATGCCGAACCTTTGGCAGTGTATCAACCCTTTCCTGTTGGTATCGTGTATGAAAGCTGAAAGCTGTATCGGCGAGTTACTCACCAGAACTACATGATAAAAGGGCAGTCATACTACTATTTCCCAGTGGGCACAGAACATTGAATCAACGTTGAAAACTGGTTGTCAATGTTGATTCAATATTGGTTCAACATTGATTCAACGTGGAACTGAATTCTGTGCCCACTGGGTTATAGATGCATTAATCAGATCATTATGCTGCACTTAAAAACGTGTCCTTAATTTGTCATAAAATCGAACCCGAGGATTTGATGATATAGCAGCATGCAGATGTGGATTGGGATGGGTGCTGGGGCGCACGGAGGTCACCCATCCCCCCTGTTTTGGCGGGGGGAAATTTAATCCTTTCAAATGTAAAATTTCGCCAAAAACTAATAGGGGGAAATACCTCCAAACCTTTTAAAAGTCCTATATCCGTCACTGTTATAGCTACACATGGGAGTTGACTGGCTGAACAATCAGGGCCAAGACAAACAAGGTATGGACAATGGAGGTGTGAATCTTTAACTGCAGCCGACCCCTGCTAACAATGGGGGTACTGGAGGACAACCTGGAAGCAATCAGAGTGGGGTAGATTCACCATGAGTCGGACACTTACCATGAGACGGACACTGAGATTTCTAAGTATCTATGTACAATAAGACTTCTTTAGTGGTTCTTTGTTGGAAATACCTAAATTTTACAATCATTCACAAATAAAGAGAGCAGAATGCTTGAATATAGAGACATTAGGGACCTTTAGCAACCTCGTAAAATCTCAATAAACGCAGACGTAGCAGCACCCTCAGAAAATTGAGAGTCATTGTCGCTAAAACTACCCTCACCTGAGAGTCACGCAGTGCCTGACCCTCAGGTGAGGGTAGTTTTAGCGACAATGACTCTCACCTTTCTGTGTGTGAGTGCTGAAACGATAGGATACGTCAGCGTTTAATGAGCTATGTTGGGTTTGCTAAAGGTCCCAATCTAAATGCTATGACGCACACAGTCATGAGAAATCATCATTTTAAGAAAGGTCCATGCCCGGGGTCCAGAGTCCCTCAGGCCATATGTCCCATTTCTCTGTCACTTAATAACCACTATGTCCCATGTTGATTTTAAGAAAAGGATATGTCCCATGTAGATTTCAGGAGATGTGAATGTTCAATAGGGACCTCTAGCAAACCTGACGTAGCTCATTAAACGCAGACGTAGTAGTGCTAAAGGGATAGGCTACGTTTGCGTTTAATGAGCTTTTACGTGGTTGCTAAAGGTCCCTAATCCTAGTGGGCACAAAATTCTGTTCAATGTTGAATCAACGATATTCCTCCTGTCATTTGTCACTTATTAAGCATACATGCGGCAAATTCTAAAATCTAGTGGGTATGTGCTGTCACAAGCCTCCGTGGCCCAATGGATAAGGCATCGGCCTCCTAAGCCGGGGATTGCGGGTTCGAGTCCCGCCGGAGGTTCATGTTTTCTGGACATCCACATGTGATGCATGGAGTTTGGCTTAGACACAATACAGACATGGAAGATTTTACCATGGCATTTTATTCCAAACTGTAAAATCCTTGTAAGAACCCAGTTGAGGGGGAGGTTTAACCAATTTTAGAAACAATCTGGAAAATTAGAATAGACAAGCACCATATCTTTTTTGGGGGGATGCTATTCCCAACTGCCCATCGCACCCAGACATAATGTCTTCAACATATGTGACTGAAAATAACAAAGGAATGAGGGGTGGGGGATATTTTAGTTAAAAAAGGAAAAGGGAAAAAAATAATGGGAGGGGGGAATAGTTGGTAGCTCTGAGGTGGGAAGAAAAAAAGGATTTAAAGTCTCTCTCTACATAATGGCCAACTGAAAGAATTTGTTCCCGCTCATGAGAGAACCTTTGCTCATTCCCATAAGGCAGTGATCATTTCTTCACACCATGCATGGGCATCCTCGGACGGTTTGGGAAGGGGTGGGCACCAGATTTGAATCAGGGAGATGGGGGAGGCGGAAAAGCCTTGAAAGAACCCTAAATTTTAGAAACAATCTAAAATTAAATCAAATTAAAGAACCAAAGGCTTTAAGCTTTTTCTAATCCCCAGGATATATTTTGCTTGGTCTATTAAGGATTCCTATTCATCTAATTGAAATCTTTTCCTTTTTATTGGGCATTTTTTGGCTCATACGATGATGATGATAAAGTTTTAAAACCAACACAGCCGAAAGCTGGCCAGCAGGTCCACAGGGCCCATACGGACCGAACCTGGTGGCTCATACCTTTCTAAAGTAATGTCATTAAATTGTGTGTGTCAGATGTCAATGCTAAAAGTCCCTACTGTTTCATATCACTAACCTTTTATTCCTCCTGTCACTTCCTACATATTTTGTGTGGCAATTTCTATAAGCAAGCCTCCGTGGCCCAATGGATAAAGCATCGGCCTCCTAAGCCGGGGATTGCGGGTTCGAGTCCCGCCGGAGGTTCATGTTTTCTGGACATCCAGATGTGATGCTTTGAGTTTGGCTTAGACACAATACAGACATGGAAGATTTTACCATGGCATTTTATTCCAAACTGTAAAATCCTTTTAAGAACCTAGTTGAGGGGGCGGTTTAACCAATTTTGGAAACAATCTGGAAAATTAGAATAGACAAGCACCATATCTTTTTTGGGGGGATGTTATTCCCAACTGCCCATCGCACCCAGACATAATGTCTTCAACATATGTGACTGAAAATAACAAAGGAATGAGGGGTGGGGGATATTTTAGTTAAAAAAGGAAAAGGGAAATAAATAATGGGAGGGGGGAATAGTTGGTAGCTCTGAGGTGGGAAGAAAAAAAGGATTTAAAGTCTCTCTCTACATAATGGCCAACTGAAAGAATTTGTTCCCGCTCATGAGAGAACCTTTGCTCATTCCCATAAGGCAGTGATCATTTCTTCACACCATGCATGGGCATCCTCGGACGGTTTGGGAAGGGGTGGGCACCAGATTTGAATCAGGGAGATGGGGGAGGCGGAAAAGCCTTGAAAGAACCCTAAATTTTAGAAACAATCTAAAATTAAATCAAATTAAAGAACCAAAGGCTTTAAGCTTTTTCTAATCCCCAGGATATATTTTGCTTGGTCTATTAAGGATTCCTATTCATCTAATTGAAATCTTTTCCTTTTTATTGGGCATTTTTTGGCTCATACGATGATGATGATAAAGTTTTAAAACCAACACAGCCGAAAGCTGGCCAGCAGGTCCACAGGGCCCATACGGACCGAACCTGGTGGCTCATACCTTTCTAAAGTAATGTCATTAAATTGTGTGTGTCAGATGTCAATGCTAAAAGTCCCTACTGTTTCATATCACTAACCTTTTATTCCTCCTGTCACTTGTCGAATTCTAAAATCTTGTGGGTATACATGTGTGGTCACAAGCCTCCGTGGCCCAATGGATAAGGCATCGGCCTCCTAAGCCGGGGATTGCGGGTTCGAGTCCCGCCGGAGGTTCATGTTTTCTGGACATCCACATGTGATGCATGTGTTTTGGCGGAGACACAACACTGATGAGAGGGTTTTACCATTTCATTTTATTCCCAATTGCTACTGTTCTCTGTAGTATCACACATAATGCCTCTAACATATATGACTGAAAATAACAAAAGAATGAGGGGTGTGTGGGGGAAATTTTCGCTGGGGTTAAGAAGGAAAAAGAAATTTAATGTGAGGGAGGAATAGTTGGTAGTTTAGGGGGGGGAAGAAAAAATGATTCGAAGCCTCTCTCTCTATATATGTGGCCAAACGAATTTGTTTCCGCTCATAAGTGAACCCTCTGCTCATACCCATAAGGCAGTGGCCATTTCTTCACACCATGCTTCCATGGTGGGTTTGGGAAGGGGTAGGCACCAGATTTGGATCATGGAGAGGGGGGTTGAAATGCCTTGTAAGAACTCTCTTGAGGGGAAGGTTTAACCAATTTTAGAAAATTTAATTAGAAAAGCGCCATATTATTATTTTTTAATCCCCATGATATATTTTGGTTGGCCTAATAAGGATTTCTGTTTATCTATTTGATGACTCAAAAATCTTTTTTCCATTTTTATTGGGAATTTCTTGGCTTATACCTGTACTAATGTCATTAAATTGTATGTGTGAGATATCAATGCTTAACGTCCCTACTGTTTCATATTGTCTTTAGAGAGATTTAGCAACCACGAATAAGCTCATTAAAAGCAGACATAGCAGTGCTGAAAGGATAGGATACGTCTGGGTTAAATGAGCCACATCGGGTTTGCTAAAGGTCCCTACTTACCTTTATTCCTCTGTCACCTGTCACTAATTAAACATATTTTGTGTGGCAATTTCTATAATCTGGTGTGTATGTACAGCCGCAAGCCTCCGTGGCCCAATGGATAAGGCATCGGCCTCCTAAGCCGGGGATTGCGGGTTCGAGTCCAGCCGGAGGTTCATGTTTTCTGGACATCCACATGTGACTCATGTGGTTTGGCGGAGACACAACACTGATGAGAGGGTTTTACCATTCCATTTTATTCCCAATTGCTACTGTTCTCTGTAGTATCACACATAATGCCTCTAACATATATGACTGAAAATAACAAAAGAATGAGGGTAGTGTGGGGGAAATTTTCGCTGGGGTGAAGAAGGAAAAAGAAATTTAATGGGAGGGAGGAATAGTTGGTAGTTTAGAGGTGGAAAGAAAAAAGGATTTGAAGCCTCTCTCTACATATATGGCCAACTGAAAGGATTTGTTCCGCTCATGAGAGAACCTTTGCTCATTCCCATAAGGCAGTGATCATTTCTTCACACCATGCATGGGCATCCTCGGACGGTTTGGGAAGGGGTGGGCACTAGATTTGAATCAGGGAGATTGGGGAGGCGGAAAAGCCTTGAAAGAACCCTAAATTTTAGAAACAATCTAAAATTAAATCTAATTTTACCTCGGACACATAGGCTTTAAGCTTTTTCTAATCCCCAGGATATATTTTGCTTGGTCTATTAAGGATTCCTATTCATCTAATTGAAGTCTTTTCCTTTTTATTGGGCATTTTTTGGCTTATACCTTTAGTAATGTCATTAAATTGTGTGTGTCAGATGTCAATGCTAAAAGTAGGGACCTTTAGCAACCACGTGAAAGCTCATACAACGCAGACGTAGCAGTGCTGAAAGGATAGGATACGTCTGGGTTAAATGAGCTATGTCGGGTTTGCTAAAGGTCCCTAGTCCCTACTGTTTCATATCACTAACCTTTTATTCCTCCTGTCACTTGTCGAATTCTAAAATCTGGTGGGTATACATGTGTGGTCACAAGCCTCCGTGGCCCAATGGATAAGGCATCGGCCTCCTAAGCCGGGGATTGCGGGTTCGAGTCCTGCCGGAGGTTCATGTTTTCTGGACATCCACATGTGACTCATGTGGTTTGGCGGAGACACAACACTGATGAGAGGGTTTTACCATTCCATTTTATTCCCAATTGCTACTGTTCTCTGTAGTATCACACATAATGCCTCCAACATATATGACTGAAAATAACATAAGAATGAGGGTAGTGTGGGGGAAATTGTCGCTGGGGTGAAGAAGGAAAAAGAAATTTAATGGGAGGGAGGAATAGTTGGTAGTTTAGAGGTGGGAAGGAAAAAATGATTTGAAGCCTCTCTCTTTTAGAAAATTGAATTAAAAAAGTGCCACATTTTTCAATCCCCAGGATATATTTTGTTTGGCCTAATAAGGATTCCTGTTTATCTAATTGATAACTCAGAAATCCTTTTTTCCATTTTCATTGGGAATTTCTTGGCTTATACCTGTACTAATGTCATTAAATTGTATGTGTGAGATATCAATGCTTAACGTCCCTACTGTTTCATATTGTCATTAGAGAGCTTTAGCAACCACAAATAAGCTCATTAAAAGCAGACATAGCAGTGCTGAAAGGATAGGATACGTCTGGGTTAAATGAGCCACATCGGGTCCCTACTTACCTTTATTCCTGTGTCACCTGTCACTAATTAAACATATTTTGTGTGGCAATTTCTATAAGCAAGCCTCCGTGGCCCAATGGATAAGGCATCGGCCTCCTAAGCCGGGGATTGCGGGTTCGAGTCCCGCCGGAGGTTCATGTTTTCTGGACATCCAGATGTGATGCTTTGAGTTTGGCTTAGACACAATACAGACATGGAAGATTTTACCATGGCATTTTATTCCAAACTGTAAAATCCTTTTAAGAACCTAGTTGAGGGGGCGGTTTAACCAATTTTGGAAACAATCTGGAAAATTAGAATAGACAAGCACCATATCTTTTTTGGGGGGATGTTATTCCCAACTGCCCATCGCACCCAGACATAATGTCTTCAACATATGTGACTGAAAATAACAAAGGAATGAGGGGTGGGGGATATTTTAGTTAAAAAAGGAAAAGGGAAATAAATAATGGGAGGGGGGAATAGTTGGTAGCTCTGAGGTGGGAAGAAAAAAAGGATTTAAAGTCTCTCTCTACATAATGGCCAACTGAAAGAATTTGTTCCCGCTCTTGAGAGAACCTTTGCTCATTCCCATAAGGCAGTGATCATTTTTTCACACCATGCATGGGCATCCTCGGACGGTTTGGGAAGGGGTGGGCACCAGATTTGAATCGGGAGATGGGGGAGGCGGAAAAGCCTTGAAAGAACCCTAAATTTTAGAAACAATCTAAAATTAAATCAAATTAAAGAACCAAAGGCTTTAAGCTTTTTCTAATCCCCAGGATATATTTTGCTTGGTCTATTAAGGATTCCTATTCATCTAATTGAAATCTTTTCCTTTTTATTGGGCATTTTTTGGCTCATACGATGATGATGATAAAGTTTTAAAACCAACACAGCCGAAAGCTGGCCAGCAGGTCCACAGGGCCCATACGGACCGAACCTGGTGGCTCATACCTTTCTAAAGTAATGTCATTAAATTGTGTGTGTCAGATGTCAATGCTAAAAGTCCCTACTGTTTCATATCACTAACCTTTTATTCCTCCTGTCACTTGTCGAATTCTAAAATCTGGTGGGTATACATGTGTGGTCACAAGCCTCCGTGGCCCAATGGATAAGGCATCGGCCTCCTAAGCCGGGGATTGCGGGTTCGAGTCCCGCCGGAGGTTCATGTTTTCTGGACATCCACATGTGATGCATGGGGTTTGGCGGAGACACAACACTGATGAGAGGGTTTTACCATTTCATTTTATTCCCAATTGCTACTGTTCTCTGTAGTATCACACATAATGCCTCTAACATATATGACTGAAAATAACAAAAGAATGAGGGGTGTGTGGGGGAAATTTTCGCTGGGGTTAAGAAGGAAAAAGAAATTTAATGTGAGGGAGGAATAGTTGGTAGTTTAGGGGTGGGAAGAAAAAATGATTCGAAGCCTCTCTCTCTATATATGTGGCCAAACGAATTTGTTTCCGCTCATAAGTGAACCCTCTGCTCATTCCCATAAGGCAGTGGCCATTTCTTCACACCATGCTTCCATGGTGGGTTTGGGAAGGGGTAGGCACCAGATTTGGATCATGGAGAGGGGGGTGGAAATGCCTTGTAAGAACTCTCTTGAGGGGAAGGTTTAACCAATTTTAGAAAATTTAATTAGAAAAGCGCCATATTATTATTTTTTAATCCCCATGATATATTTTGGTTGGCCTAATAAGGATTTCTGTTTATCTATTTGATGACTCAAAAATCTTTTTTCCATTTTTATTGGGAATTTCTTGGCTTATACCTGTACTAATGTCATTAAATTGTATGTGTGAGATATCAATGCTTAACGTCCCTACTGTTTCATATTGTCTTTAGAGAGATTTAGCAACCACGAATAAGCTCATTAAAAGCAGACATAGCAGTGCTGAAAGGATAGGATACGTCTGGGTTAAATGAGCCACATCGGGTTTGCTAAAGGTCCCTACTTACCTTTATTCCTCTGTCACCTGTCACTAATTAAACATATTTTGTGTGGCAATTTCTATAATCTGGTGTGTATGTACAGCCGCAAGCCTCCGTGGCCCAATGGATAAGGCATCGGCCTCCTAAGCCGGGGATTGCGGGTTCGAGTCCAGCCGGAGGTTCATGTTTTCTGGACATCCACATGTGACTCATGTGGTTTGGCGGAGACACAACACTGATGAGAGGGTTTTACCATTCCATTTTATTCCCAATTGCTACTGTTCTCTGTAGTATCACACATAATGCCTCTAACATATATGACTGAAAATAACAAAAGAATGAGGGTAGTGTGGGGGAAATTTTCGCTGGGGTGAAGAAGGAAAAAGAAATTTAATGGGAGGGAGGAATAGTTGGTAGTTTAGAGGTGGAAAGAAAAAAGGATTTGAAGCCTCTCTCTACATATATGGCCAACTAAAAGGATTTGTTCCGCTCATGAGAGAACCTTTGCTCATTCCCATAAGGCAGTGATCATTTCTTCACACCATGCATGGGCATCCTCGGACGGTTTGGGAAGGGGTGGGCACTAGATTTGAATCAGGGAGATTGGGGAGGCGGAAAAGCCTTGAAAGAACCCTAAATTTTAGAAACAATCTAAAATTAAATCTAATTTTACCTCGGACACATAGGCTTTAAGCTTTTTCTAATCCCCAGGATATATTTTGCTTGGTCTATTAAGGATTCCTATTCATCTAATTGAAGTCTTTTCCTTTTTATTGGGCATTTTTTGGCTTATACCTTTAGTAATGTCATTAAATTGTGTGTGTCAGATGTCAATGCTAAAAGTAGGGACCTTTAGCAACCACGTGAAAGCTCATACAACGCAGACGTAGCAGTGCTGAAAGGATAGGATACGTCTGGGTTAAATGAGCTATGTCGGGTTTGCTAAAGGTCCCTAGTCCCTACTGTTTCATATCACTAACCTTTTATTCCTCCTGTCACTTGTCGAATTCTAAAATCTGGTGGGTATACATGTGTGGTCACAAGCCTCCGTGGCCCAATGGATAAGGCATCGGCCTCCTAAGCCGGGGATTGCGGGTTTGAGTCCCGCCGGAGGTTCATGTTTTCTGGACATCCACATGTGACTCATGTGGTTTGGCGGAGACACAACACTGATGAGAGGGTTTTACCATTCCATTTTATTCCCAATTGCTACTGTTCTCTGTAGTATCACACATAATGCCTCCAGCATATATGACTGAAAATAACATAAGAATGAGGGTAGTGTGGGGGAAATTGTCGCTGGGGTGAAGAAGGAAAAAGAAATTTAATGGGAGGGAGGAATAGTTGGTAGTTTAGAGGTGGGAAGGAAAAAATGATTTGAAGCCTCTCTCTTTTAGAAAATTGAATTAAAAAAGTGCCACATTTTTCAATCCCCAGGATATATTTTGTTTGGCCTAATAAGGATTCCTGTTTATCTAATTGATAACTCAGAAATCCTTTTTTCCATTTTCATTGGGAATTTCTTGGCTTATACCTGTACTAATGTCATTAAATTGTATGTGTGAGATATCAATGCTTAACGTCCCTACTGTTTCATATTGTCATTAGAGAGCTTTAGTAACCACAAATAAGCTCATTAAAAGCAGACATAGCAGTGCTGAAAGGATAGGATACGTCTGGGTTAAATGAGCCACATCGGGTCCCTACTTACCTTTATTCCTGTGTCACCTGTCACTAATTAAACATATTTTGTGTGGCAATTTCTATAAGCAAGCCTCCGTGGCCCAATGGATAAGGCATCGGCCTCCTAAGCCGGGGATTGCGGGTTAGAGTCCCGCCAGAGGTTCATGTTTTCTGGACATTGACATTTTATGTTTTTAGTTTTGCTGAGTCACAACAAGGACGTGAGGGATTTTATTCCCAACTGTTCCCTGTAGTATTGCACCACATGGGCACTAAATATCACATTGAAGTGTAACGTCTTCACCCGTGACATATATGACTGAGAATAACTTAAAATTGTAACCACCCCACTCACATCAAATCAAGCACTCTGGCAGGTATGCCAGAAAAAATGTACCTACTTTTAAAGACTATATCTCACATTTTCAGGTTTTCAAAAAAAGACTTTGAAAAAAGTGAAGCTCTCCTTGGTAAGTCCAGACCCCTTGAACCGTTACAATTTGCAAACATGCCCATATATTTCACATTTCTTTGCGGGTTCATATCAAGTTTGACTCACCTTAAAGGCCCAGTGCCCCTTTATATAGCGCTGAGTACCTGTCCCGACTGCACTTCGACTGCCGCTGGAGGGGAACCGAGACCTGCGGGTTTAACCTCTGTTGTTCATGACCATCATCGCTGGCACTTAAGTATAGATGGGGGGAGTTACAACCATTTATCTTTATTTCTGAGTTATATAAATGCATAATGACTGAGAATAACTAAAATTTGTAACCACCCCACTCACATCAAATCAAGCACTCTGGCATGTATGCCAGAAAAAAATGTGCCTACTTTTAAACTCAGATTAAAAAGGTCCCCTTCCACCCACGCAATGTAGGTGCGTGGTGGATCTTCTCATGATGCATGTCGATTTTAAGAAATGTCCATGTCCCCTGTCACTATTTCATGTCACATGTGACTAGGCCTTGTGTCGCATGTCAACTTTAAGAAAAATGCATGTCGAATTTAGGGTTTTACTCTCATACCATAGCTACTTGGTGGCTGTTGAAGTATTAAAGATGTAAGCAGGTACCACGTTTGGATCCACCCGCCCCCGAGTATCAGAGGAGATGATGCATTTATGGCCCTTCAGATACCAGCGATGTCACTCGGATGTGTCCGAAGAGGAGCTAGGGATAGCTTGGGCTTATGTTAGCTAGGACATTGTATTACAATCATGCAGTCGCACCCCCTCCCAAGTATGTGCTCAAAATGGGCTAAAATGTGTACATCAGGGGTTTATAAATATGCTATGGGACAATGTGAGGGTGGCATGATACATGGATGCAGTCCTGGCAAATGTATATACATGCCCTGGGATACATATACAGAAAACACTGGGCAATCTTTGTGCTGCATTCTGTCCACCAAACAAGGAGTATAGAACACTGGGGCCTATGGTCTGTATCCAAACTGTGAAGCTTAGACCCAGGGCTTAGACCCTGCCCTTAGACCTATAGCAATGATACCCAAATCGCCCACAGAGAAGCAGGATGCTCCATGGACACTTTCAGTGCTGCAGTGTTAATGTTATCGTTTCATGTTTCATTGACAGACTCCTGCAGCTCTTGACAATACATGGCATTGTACGTAAAGAATAGCGGGCCGGATGTGGGCTAGTTAATATTCAATAGACCCCCTTTGTATGGTTGGGGTGTATGCGGCTTTATATGATGGGTCTTTGTTAGACTAGACTCCTGTCATGCAGCTAGACTGTACTGTCACTGCTACTGTTGTCTGTAGGGACTAGACTGTACCAGCACCATATTGTTTGACATGGCGACATGGCCTTTCCTATTAATTTCTATGCAATATGGTGACTAGTGACATGTTACGGGAGGTTTGAAACATTTGTGGCAGGGGACATGTCTCTTAGAATTGACATGGGACATGAGCATTACCAAGTGACATGGCCATTTCTTGAAATCAACCCGCTACCATGCATGCTACACAAGACAAAATTAAGAGGGGGGGGGGGGAGAGATGTTGTCAGGAGTTAAAAAGTAAAGCCATTTAATCAGGGGGTATAGTTGATGGCCCAGAGGCGGGAAGGGGCGGACACAAAATTTTAACCCCTCCTGAAGGGTGTGTGTGTTAAAAACCTCCTCAGACCTCTTTTGAGGGGTTTCATATTGTTTTTATAAGTTATAGTTCTTAGGGGGTTCGATTTTCGTAACCTTCCCCTACATTTTTTTCTGAAAAACCTGCCACAGTGCTTGATTTGATGTTAATTCTTTTTACATATTATTTTGTTCTTTTCAGCCATATGTCTCATGGAAACTAGGGGAGACCGGGGCACGTTGAACCGCTTTGACACCTTTATTTTTTTCCTGACCTTGCTAAAGGGATCTGAACTTTGATTTTGTATCAAGCAGTTACCTTGTATCATTGCAATATAAGAGAACCTATTGCGAGGCAAATGTGGTCTTTTCTTGTATTTTTCTTGAATTTTTGAAAATAAAATCTTAGGGTGGTTCAATGAGCCCCATGCCCGGGTAGGTTGATCCACCCACTGGGGCACTTTGAACCATATGCGTTGAACGATCCAAATAATCACCAATATAGATAAATAGGTGAAATTTTGGTTGGAATTAGTTGCTATTGTTACTAGGATTGAATGTACAAATTACATATTTAATGCACGAAAGTCACTCAATTATAGTTTCTATAGCAGTGACTGAGTTTGTACCTTACAGATTTTTCTTAGGGTCAAATTAAACCAGTTTAAGAGTATTCCTGTTATTTGTTAAATCTGAATAAATCTTTGATTACATTTTTTCATGATGTAATGCACTGTTCTGTCTCTGAAAAGTGATAAATCTGGGAAAAAAGACACTGTAAATATCTTACACATGAATATTTATTTTACAAACCGTAAACTATGTGTTCTATCATAATTTCATAACCAAATTGTATCAATTTTGTTTATGTCATCATCCATATCATCTTCCATTGATACACTACTAACATTGCACCATCATTCAGTCATTTAATTGTCTTAACACCATTGCCAAAGAGCCACGGAAATCGGGGCACCTTGAGCCGGCTTGAGGTGCCTCAGAGCTTGGAGCACCTTGAGCATGGCTCAAGGTGCCCCATTTTCTGTGGCTCAATGTGCCCCATGCTGGTCATCACAGATAAGATTGATGTTATTCAAATTACATAACACACCTAATAGTAAAGTTGGGTTCTATTCAAGGGTTCATATGTATACTTCGACCTCCATAGAGATCTTAGGCCAGCAAGAACAAAAATTTAACAATTGCAAATATCTACTTTCAAGGCCATAAACTTTTAATGTTGTCTAACTTTCTTATCAGCATCCTAAAATCATCATGATGTTGCTGATCTGAACCGTCTATATAAGGGGGTAATGTGGTAAGCATACTGCCATAAAATTCCCAAAAGAATAGCAAAGAGAGCGGGCGGCTCAACATGCCCGGGTGGTCAACGTGCCCTGGTCTCCCCTACAGGGAACAGTTGGGAATAAAATCCCCTGCTAAATTCCTCTATGTCGGGGTAGTGTCTCAGCCAAACCCAATGCATCAAATGTGAGTGTCCACAAAACATGAACCTCCGGCGGGACTCGAACCCGCAATCCCCGGCTTAGGAGGCCGATGCCTTATCCATTGGGCCACGGAGGCTTGTGACTGCAAGTACCCATCAGATTTTAGAATTTTCGTCACATAATTGGGTTGAATTAGTACCAAATGACAGCAGGAATAGATATGGAACATTCAATGTGGGACATAATAGGGACCTTTAGCAAACCCGACGTACCTCATTAAACGCAGACGTATCCTATGCCGTCAGCACTGCTACGTCTGCGTTTTATGAGCTTTTACGTGGTTGCTAAAGGTCCCTAATAGGGACATTTAGCAACCACGTAAAAGCTCATTAAACACAGACGTATCCTTTCCTTTCTGCACTGCTATGTCTGCGTTTTATAAGCTTGTACATGCATGGTTTGCTAAAGGTCCCTACTGTAACACATTTGATAAATGATATGAAAAACAGATTTGAAAAGCACCATATAATGAGCTTTTCCTTCATCCCCCAAACTAGAAAAATGCTAGGGTCAGCTCTATTTAGGGTCGGAATACCTGGAACACCTTTTTTGTTGGTGTCCTGAAGATAGAATCCAGTTTACCTAATGGACAACTCACAAGGTCGGGAGTCTTATTTCTTTTTATTTGGTATTTTCTGGCTTATACATGCAGTCATGTCTTTAAATCTGTGGTTTCTATCATTACTAAGCGTGGGGGAATAGTGCTTTTGGTTTGGTGACCCATGGGGCTGACCACCGGCTCGGCATGATGCATGAATGCAGCACTGCTTACTTCCTCACCAGTGCTGCATGAATGTATCATTAAAGGCACAACACATTAAAGCACTATGCGGGCCGTAAAGGGTAAAGCTGTGTATGGGCACTCTCCCTGGTGGCCACTATTATGCTGTACCTTAGTTCCCCCAGTGACAGTGATAATGATGACTTTGCAGAATTTCTTTTTTGTATAATCATATTCAATAAAATTAATGTGTATGAAATTTAAAATGTTGCAGACCGTAATATTATATGGATATCTGAAAAGCATGGTGTAGGTAAGTTTCAAGGACGAATTTGTATGAAATTAGCCTATGTATAGGTAGCAAATAAAAGCGGGTCTGGGAGATTGACCTAGTGACATTTTTTAACAAGGTGGGGGGGGGGGGGGCAGTTGGCACCAACATCTTTTCATATTCCCCACATGAGCGGGTCCAAATCATTTCGGTCTCACCCCATAGACGGTTAAATCTATCCTGGCCAACTCCTTTTTAACTACACACACAGAAAAGTGAGAGTCATTGTCGCTAAAACTACCCTCACGTGACGATCAGGCACTGCCTGACTCTCAGGTGAGGGTAGTTTTAGCGACAATGACTCTCACTTTTCTGAGGGTGTATATAGAAGGTCATTATTAAGGTACAGAGACCAAAAGGGGAACTGTACAGGAAAAGCCCAAAGTACAGGGGCACCCTCGCTTGGAACAAGTTGGACTGTACTGTGCAGAAAAGTGAATCGTATGTGAAGTTTATACAGCAGGTGAAAAAGTGATTGACGAATTATATGTGTCGGCTACTTGATCGCCTGATCTGAGCTTGACTAGAGAAGGAATGAATTCTCGGAATTTTATATTATCTTGGTACATATTATATGAACTAGTTTGCTACTATGTATGTTATTGACTAATCATTGTGAGGAAACACTATGGAGCAGTAGACATATGAAGATTGTGGTGCTAAATTCCAGCTATTAATGGAACTATGATAGTTATGAGTCTGTGAATGCCTATCCGGAATGCTGTCAAATATGACTTACCCACCCACCTGTAATTCCTGTTGTATGTATATTTATGTTTTTTGTCGTCTATCTGAGTTGTTTGTGAACAATATGGCCCTGGATTGTGTTGTGGTCATTCACAAATTTTTGGCATATATTTGAAAGGCTATACTTGTATATGTAATTTATGCCAATAAAAATTCATAAATCAAATCAATCAATTTTTCTCTCCCAAAAAGAGGTGACTGTTTTTTGGTTCCTCCTTAAAAAGGGTCCACATTTCTTTAGTCCCCCACTTCAAAGGGTCCTAATTACCCCCCCCCCCCTCCGCCAACCCACCCCCAAATCCACACAGAGAAAAGAAACAGAGTCAAAAGGGAGTCCAGGCTTGCCTCCAGAATGACTCCCTTTGCTGACTCTCTTTCTGGCCCTCTTGATGAATCCGACCCATTTAAAAGGGAGTTATGTGACTCCCATAAGAGAGCCCAGGTTTTGCCTCCAAAGTGACTCCCTTTTATGACTCCCTGGCACAGACAGAGTCCAGGTCTATGCTGCAGTGGGTTTCCTATTTCCTTCTTGTATGCTCACCACAGTGACTCCCTTAGGGAGTCCAGGTAACCATTGATTCACCTCAGCTTACCTGGACTCTGTTTGAACTTATTGAAAGGGAGTCAAGGCCGTTAGAAGGGGGAGTCAGACCATATAAAAAATGAGCCAAAGGGGCTCTGGCTCTCTTTCTATAGCCTTGTGACTCGGTTTCTTCTCTCTGTGTATATCCTGGGTTCAGGACCCTCACCTCGCTATAGGTGAGGGCAGGACTACAACAGAAGGCCTTGTGTGGTATTTGTGCACCTCACAAGGGACAGCAATCTGACACAAAAGTCAGTACATACCCATCCAGAACTAACCATTGTTGGCTATATTTATGAGAGCCTCTTTGGGCTTATTACCCATAGAATTGTCCACAATGGGGTCAATATCGCCCCCATAGCATGCCCCACAGTGTTATTGTGAAGAATTCATCTAAATTTCATGCCAGCTAATTCAGAGTAGAATGGAGTTGATCAATGGTGGGCTGCGGAGTGTTATACATGCCGCGGACAAATACCGGGATGTGTGGATATAGAAATGGATAGAATAGGGCTGAATAATATAATAATTAGTTGCTGCTATGTCAATGTTATCTATATTTCACTGGGACTTTAGGATACTGCTTGGTACTGCTGTATCGCAGGTACATTGATTGGCAGGCCTATTATATACCTGTATGTAAAACACAAATGTCCAACTGTGGGCAGTCACAAAGAAGGGATTCCCCAACAGAGAACATGTGCACAGACTCTCCGTTTTGCTTGCCTTTTTTCAAATGTCTTTCCCTTTGTAAAAAGATTGATCTATTTATCTACCTATATATCTGTTTATCTATCTATCTATCTATCTATCTATCTATCTATCTATCTATCTATCTATCTATCTGTCTGTCTATCTTCCTCTCTATCTATTTCTCTCTCTCTGTCTCTCTCTGTCTCTATATAGGCCTATATATATGATAAGCAGAACACATCCCAACTTGGAGATAGATGGACCTGCATTTGTTATAAGGCTAATATTTAGATCCCTACGTTCATATTTTATTTCTCCTGCAAAGATAATTACATCTTGATTATTTGAAAAAAGAATACAATGAGGCTGTCTGTTTCAGTGAATAAAGAGATAATCATATAGATCTAGTGTCCTTCTTTACAAAGTTTTATCAGGGAGAGCATAATACCAGCCAGCCCGGTTAGCTCAGTCGGTAGAGCACGGGACTCTTAATCCCGGGGTCGTGGGTTCGAGCCCCACATTGGGCGACACAGTTTTTCTTCAATTTTAGATCACATCAGCCAGCTGCAAAAACAGAAAAAAAAAATGAAAATGAGTCATACAAAGAGGCAGATGCGATAGGCCTGACACTCCTCATTAGATTTATCTTTTTGACGAAACTTACTGGTCATCAGAGTCTGCACTCAAATATTTGCTTGCGGCTGGAGATATTTGTCCATCATCATGTTCAGTATAAACGTGTAAGGGCTGAATCTTTTTTTACTAGCTGTGAGGGGGAGGGGGGGGGGGGCTTAGTGGATTTTCCCAAAACGGCAATTTTTATTCCGACCCTGGCCTCGGTGATTCGCCTCTAAAGTAAAACATGTATATTAAATCATGTGGTGGAAAAATCCTACTGCAGTTGAAAACACAATTCATTTAACATCACCGATGATGATAATGATGATATAGTTTTAAAACCAACATAGCCGAAGGCTGGCCAGCAGGTCCACATGAACCTGGTAACATCACCCAAGTGTGTCTTCCCTTTATCTGTTGGAACCTTCCGGACACGTTGTAGGCTGTGGACAAAACGCAACACAACACACCTCCACGACCCTACGAGGCATGCGGTACCAGGGGCGGATCGGTGGGCGGATCCAGGAATTTGGCAAAGGGGAGGGCGCCGTAATACCTACAGCATTGAGGGTGTTCAACCATCTACATTAAAATTTACCAAAAATAGGGGGGGGGGGCGCGCCCCTTGCGCCCCCCCCCCCACCCCCTTGATCCGCCCCTGGGTTACTGGTGTGTAACTCACCGCTATGTAGGAGGGTCTAGATGGGGGGACCTCATTTCGCATGTCGAATTTAAGAAATGGCCATGTCACCTGTCACTTAAATCGTCATGTCCCATGTCGCCTTTATGAACATGCCATATCCCATGTCGAAAGAATGGTCACTTATTTTTTCCCTCATGTCACTAAGCTCCATGTGGCATGTCGAATTTAAGAAATGGCCATGTCCCTATGTCGAGTTTAGGGGTCGACCCCCATTATGTGCTCCTTTCCTACATCATGATTCTGACGGATAGATATGGGATAGATATAGCTTTAAAACCGACACAGCTGAGGCTGGTCAGCAGGTTCACAGGGCCCATAGGGCCATACGGACCGAACCTGGGACAACAGGATCCATGGGTAAAACCCAGACGAGACAATTGCAAGGGACGCAGCGCGGGCGAAATACATGTCGGCTCTGTGTTTGTGCATCATGACGACACATGACCATGAAACCTTGAAGCATCATGCAGTCCTGTAGATGGTTGAGCACGGGTCCATCCACCCTGGGTCCTGCCCAGACCCCTGCAGAACGTGGTTAAGGTCCCGACGGTAGCAGCGCCATCCCACAGCCATTGTCGCTTGTACATAAATAAAGCCGTTTTATTTCGATAACTTGGATTACGGATCCAACGCCGAGATTTTTGGCATTTTGCAAAAAAAACGTTTTTTTTGTTTTTTTTTACCTTTCCCCTCCGAGATTTTTTTGAGAATTTTCTCAACATATTTTCATTTGATTACCCAAAAATGAGGTTTAACATGCCTTTTTTTCCCTCGCCCTTCGAGAAATTTGTGATCTGGCCCCTCCCGTAGGGTAGCTTTTTTTTCTCCCTCTACCCTTCCAAAAGGTTGCAGCCAAAAGCCCGTAATCCAAGTTATCAAAAAAAAGGTGACCTCTTATTCTTCCCTTCCCACTGTCTGTGTCCTTACCCGGGGTCCTTACAATCACACAGATAACCCAGAACTTAATCAATAGTGACGAACCTAGTTAGTCATTTATTCGCTCCCTATATATGACCGACCATGGTTAGTTAATACTATCAGATATAATCAGCAGTGACCAACCCACCTTAGTCATTCCATTCCTATGCATATCAACGGTATATAGGCTTAATCTTTTAGGGTAAGTCCTTAATTTTGCCATAGTCATTTTTGAATATGAGTCATTCTGACCAATATCTCTATGATTAACCTGGGATCGGCACTACAGACTAAGGCCCTGAGCATTTGGACTATCAGTGCACCTTTGATATGTTCAGCTGTGCTGCCGTTCATCTCATCTGGGTTATCCATGGGCATGGAGCCTGTGGACACTCTGGCCCAGAATCTCATGGACAAATTCTGTATATATTTGAACACTTTGTGATTTTAGGCCGTGGGTAAACTATTTCATGGACACTTTGTGATCATAGATTGTGGGAAATTACTACTCAAACTGTATTTTATACACAGTATGATAGAAGACTGGACATGTAGCATGGACAATTTGTAGCATGTGGACAACACTGATAGTCTAAATACTCCGGGCCTTAGTCTATAGTGGCTAACCCAGGTCAGTCATAGAGGTATTGGTCAAAATGACGAACTGATTTTCAGAAATGACTAAGGCAAAACAAAAGGCCTTTCTCCAAAAGACTTAGCCTTGGCTTGGTCACTACTGACTATACTGATAGTATTAACTAACCATGGCTGGTTGTACCAGAAAAGTGTTAACTAGCTTCATCGCTGTTGATTAAGTTTTGGAGCTTCAAAATTATCTGTGAACGTTGAGCACAAAATAGTTTCTGAAAAAAAAATTGCCGAAGTTTATTTAAGTTTGATAATCTGCCTTCATAAGTTCCAGCTGCAGTCCACATTATACACATGGACATATAGTATCAAAACCGACACAGCCAAAGACTGGTAAGCAGGTTCACAGGGAATATAACGATATGTGACTAATGCCTTACTCAAAAGGACTTAGCCTAAACTTCATGGTTAGGCTAGAGATTAGTCGTATAGGGAGCCAAATTATGTCAGTAATGGTTCCCCTACCGCCCAGCCCTTCCACACCGGCAGTGGCTACCTCATGTCCACATCCCCCACCCCTACACCGACCTGAGCTACTACTCCCCCATTGTCAGATGCAGCAAAACCGGTCCGGCAGCCTCCACTCCAAGCGGATCCGGAAATCTATTGCGCACATGCGCAGAGAAGCCGACAACAAAGCGGTGGCCGGCGAGCGGCGACAGGCGATTACCAGCGGCATTGTGCGGCATTGTGCGGCATTGTGCACCAACAAAGGGGTGGAGTCAGGGCGAGGTGCTCAAACTTTGTCATCCTAATGGTGAGAGCTGCTCGGTGTGAGGCCGGGTGGGCAGCGGTTCCTGCACGCGGGAAGGGTCCTGGTGGAGGGGGCCACCGCCATTTTGACGGTCAAGCGGGCGGTCAAGGGTCCATTTGTTACTATTGTGCTTAATATATGCCATATATGGGACTGCAGGGAACGCTTCAGCTTTTAAGAGTTGCACATGAGTACTATATATATGCGCTATGTAATTTGTTGCCATGAATGCGGCCTTGGCAAGTAACTCGCCAGGGACCACACTGAAGCATCATACAGACCCTTCAGGATTAATACATTCTCATAGGGTCGGCAAGATGCCTGAATGCAGCCCTGGAGATGCAGCCCTGGAGAGCAAACTCGCCAGGGCTGCATTCATGCATGATGATGGGAAGAGCATTTATCACAAGCACTATACGGCCCTCAAAGGGCTACGGTTGGGACATATAAACTGTAGAAAATAGATGACTTCCTGAGGGAATTTCCCATGAGATGTCTATACTATACACTCCAGCAGCGGTACCTGACAGTTGACTGACACAACTCCTAGACTACTCGAACCGAGGTGCTGCGATTAGGGACGAGAGAGATATGGAGGGAGGGGATGAGCATTTTTGGTGCCATGAGCAGCTCATATGGTTTGAGTGGGTGTGGATTGGTGGCGGGTAGTGGTGGAGATGGGGGGTTGTATCACTAGGGTGGATTTCGTTTCTTTCTAATATCCATGCAAATATTGGTCCGTGCAATAATCATTGGAGAATAGACTGAATAGACTGAAATCAGGCATGATTTATTAGAATAGGTCGACTATCTTCATGTGGTGATGGTAGTGGTGATAGGTATATAGACACTGTGGGTATATGAGCCTATTGGTGGTAGTATAGCTAGAGGCTACATGTAGTTATACATATACATACATATATTCTGATAGATATTTATTTAATATTGAACAGGTTAATAATAACTGCAAAATATTGCTGATTGTTTAACACTGCCTATAGACCGCACCAAGTATCTATAACGGAATTGGAATAATATGTATGACAATATATAAGTATATGGATATCTGGACTGGCATAGCAGGCCAGGGTAATATAGGTGATACAGTATATACAGATATCCTATAATTAAAGTTGGTACATGTATGGCCAGTTTGGATGCTAACTTTAAGATTCCATATATGTACAACACTAAATGTAAAATATAGCATAGACAGCATAGCACACATTAATAACTTGTTCTAAGTTATATGGAGAGGTATGATATGCTCTATGTGCTTAAATCCGATGATACTAGTATAGCATTAAAGCCAACTCAGCTGAAGGCGGGTCAGTAGATTCACATGGCTCGTGCGGACCCTAACGGATGCTTGTGTCTAGTGTTGACAATATGAATATCATCGGGATATCATCTAATAAGCAGCATCAATTGAATGCATGGGGCGCTTTGTGAAATATAGGTAAATATTATAAATGAAAGTAAGTGGACAATCTTTAATTAGAATTGTTTTCCAATGTTGCTTAAACGAAAATCTAACATTAGTCCAACGCTGGTTCGACATTGGATTGAGTCCACAATTTAGATTTGAGCGTAATTCAAATATGACGTTATTTAACAATGGAATGATATTAAATGAACGTTGAAACAACTTCAATGTTTTACCCGGGAATATCCTTTATTTAAAAAATGTCAGGCTCGAATTTCCTAGCTTTAACATCTGGGTCCAAGTCGTTAATATTACACTTCAGACAACCTCTGCTCTTCCTGCATCTTCCCGTCCACTTGAACTCAGGATGATGCCCAGATCATCACCAGGGGGCGTGAGGGGGGGGGGGTGATCCTCCAATTAACCATTTATGGTCTGCATCCTGCCTTAATGTGTGTGTCCATTTGTAGCCATGATGCATTAATGAATCACCAGTCCTGCATTAATGCATCATGACGTCCCTTCGAGAGAGCATCGACCTTAGCGAGTCAGCTTGGTGCCTGAATGCAGCACTGGCTGGTAACTCTCCAGGACTGCATTCATGCATCATGCCGACAAAGGGCAATGCACATTGAAGCAGTATGCGGTCCTTAAAGGGTTAATTGATTAGAGATGGTCCAATTAAACTGCGAGCAGCTCGCTAAGTGCGGCCACTCCAACACCTGATCGTGCCCAATACCTACGTCCGTATGCAAATCTACTTGTGACGTCACATCCTGTGTGCTCGTTACCGGCGAGTCCTTGATAGTCACGCCGTAACAGGCCGCAGTGCCCTGTGGCTACAGTCTGTTATGCATGGTGCATTTTGATGTGAAAAGTAGGGAATCATACCAAAAGGTGGTGGGCCAATGTAGAGGCCTTGATTGGGGGAAGGGGTCCCCATGTCCCATATCGATTTTGATAAATCCCCATGTCGCCATATCGATTTAAAGAAATACCCATGTCGCCATATCGATTTAAAGAAATACCCATGTCACCATATTGATTTTAAGAAAAGACCCATGTCCCATGTCACTATCTACTAAGTACTTTTTCCTCATGTCCCATGCCATGTCACTAAGGCCCAAATCGGCCCATGTGGCAGTGTCGAATTTAAGGGTCTAGGGCCACAGTGTAAAGAGTTACATAGACCAATGAGACACATAGACAGTGGAGTACATTTGCATCGTTTTTCACGAACTGAATCTGAAGAACCGTGTATTACATGTATAATTTATAACATGCCCCTTCTGAAAAAGATGGAGAAAAACAAAAACAGTTGGCTTAACTTAAATGACAGGTCATGACATGCATATACACTGAAAAAGTAAACTTGTCTCCAGACTCTTCTAATTATAAGTGATCATGACTGTCATAAAACAAACAAGTTAAAAACTCATCTAAGTGACAAGGAAGCGGGTCTTCTGGATGGAGATAGACGATCCACTTGGCATGGGCCAGCCCAAAACCCGACATTCACCAGCTCCAGATTCTATTTGTGGGATGGTAACCTGATAGGTTAAACAACTTTTGACTCGTTTATTTTATGACAGTCACTTAGACGAGTCTGGAGACAATTAACCTTACTTTTTCAGTGTGCACTGTATAAGATAGGTGACTTCCATAGAGGCGTCTATGAAGGTCACTGATATAATCCAATCCTTCAACATTGACATAGTTGTATCAGCATGTAATTATCTATTACACTATCATCCGGGTGCGTTGTAACAGACCCTCTTATCAGGATACCCCCTGGCGGACGTGCGGCGAATTAATCCCTGCCCAGTTAGTGCAGGGGAAAAGTGGAATATCCAGCTAGGAAACGAAGCTAATGGAGTTAGTAAAGGAGCAAGCGGAACGGAGCGCTGAGTGGTGTTGAGCTGTTGTTGAGCTGATGTTGAGCTGTTGTTGAGTTACTGTTGAGGGGTGGTGAGGGGTGGTGCATCATCAGCGGGCATTAATTACTAAATGAGGGCTGCCCGGTCATGATGTGTATTAAAAATATGAGTTGCTCATGATTATCAATTTGACCAAAATCGACTACAATATAATTCATGGATAAAATTCAACACGGTGGTCACAGGAAATATATCTGCATGGCCAACATGCATACAGGGGTTGAACCTTTTAAAAGCTGAAACCTCTTATAGATAATCAGTAGTCCTGACCATGTTTTACTATTGGTACCAACATACTTCATAAATATTATAGGTCGCTTATGCCCCAAAGCCTAAATTAACCTTTTGCCCAAGGGTATCTCTATCCCCTTCTTCCCCTCAGACTGAGCTTGTGTTAACTCTTTGGGGCTTTTAGACACCATGCATGCCCGGGGGTTATGTCTTTTGTCAACATATGATTCCTGACTACAGCCCTGGCGAGTATAGATTCGATACAAAGGGCATAAGTTAACGCATAAAAAATACTAGGATGATGATGATAATGATGATGATGATGATATCGTTTTAAAACCATCACAATCATGGGTCCATGAATAGCAGTTTAGATTCTTTTTAGATTCGATTTTTTATTTTATACTTTAGATACTAGCAGATGAGATGAGGGACGACATAGATGAACACATGAAGGCGATTACACAGGGAAGAAAGGAGAAGGGAACGGTCAGGGGCGTGGCAACCGGGGGGGGGGGGGGGGGTACATCTCCCCCTCACTTTTGACCAGCCCCAAAAAAGGTCAAACCAAGAAGGTCAAGGTCAAGTAAAAAGGGGTCAAAAAGGAAGGGTCAAAATAGTAGTGTATACTGAGTGAGGACAGTGCGACAAATCGGAATGAGAATTTTCTGTTATTTTCCAATCATCATAACTATACAAATATACACTTCATTCATATGGTGAGTATATCAATGGTTTTCTCTTCACATAGTGTATCTCATATCGTCATCTTATCTTAATTCTTTTAATATTATTGCAGTTTTTAGCACTAACGCGTATCACCGTATAACTCTGGAAATATATTCTAAATAGAAATATATATTAAACTATCATATTCTGTACGACATTTTCTTATTTTCTGGAATCCTTTACTCTACATCCAATCTATTTTTATGGTGAAAATGTACATTTCCAACAGAAAAGTCTTACTATTCTCAATAAATGGTAGCATATCACTCATTCTGCATCTCATTATATTCAGGTATGTGATAACTGGCACGGTCTCATATGGTCAAGTGTCATGTGATTGACATGTGTAGGGTTAAGTGTTATGGGGTCAGTATGGTGGGTGGTGTGGAGGGGGTGTATGGAAGTGGTGTCTGTATTAACTATGATCTGTATGTGTTTGTGAGTGGTAGGTGTCCGTAGAGGGCGCCACCATTTGCATTGGTCCGTGTGAAAGGTGAAACATCAGGTCAAGTAGCATCAATCCCCTGGAATTTGTCATGTTATTTATTCATCCCCCATATCTTTATTCATGAGGCAAATGCAATACGATGGCGCCCTCTACAACTATGTGGTTCATACAGTGCTGAAGTCATACTTAACGTAATTGGTATTTCCATCGCTCACCCTCCCATTTTTATCCCTCGGGCAGATGACCCCATCACACTTATCCTTTTCAATATTAGAATGGTAGGTATTCCTATACACATATAGATGCAGTATGAATATAGTCATGACTTCCATTTCAAATATGTGTGACGTCAGCAGACACAGTGGTCTGATTTTTCTGTGTTGCATATAAAAATGATTTACACATCTCTATCTGCACCATTTTAAAAATTCCATCATATGCTATACAGTTAAAATATGGATATTTTTGAGCGCCGTGTTAATCCATCTTCAAAATCCCAGGGTGAGTAATATGTATAAATTCCTTTCTACTTTTACTTTTCATATCCTATCATAAAAAAAAAAAAAAAAAAAAATATATATTTCTTTAAATCGAGAACTGGTTATATAATCTATGTTTTATTTTTATATATATCTTGATTTATCTCTTTTATTTACAGATGACGATGCATATCGGGAAATAGAGGTTTCACTTTTTGAAGCGGAAACCATGAAGAACTTAGCATGTTTAGAAACACGGATACGAGACATGCATCACTTGCTAATTACTCTACAGGATAAATTGGATGATGTCCTCCAAAGTAAAAAAGAGCCTACAGGATGCGGTTTTGCTTGTACAAATAATACTTTCAAAATATAACAATACAATATTATATTTTTAGCCATGTTCATCTCGATACTATATTATGTATCAACTGTATTGGAAATAAACAATGAAATGCAAAGTATCAAAATAGCTTATTTATTTCTTTCGTAATCAAACAACTGGGATATTATATATATATATATTTCTTTTATATTGTACAGTTATGCATGCTGATCGCCCAATATAGTGTTATACATAGATCATGACCTACACATTACCATATCTATGAATATTTCATGAATACGGCGATGCGACCCCCTATATAAATACACTGAACAGCACCAAATCCCTACACAGCCAATACCTGTGCAACCGGGTACATATAAATCTTACATTCAAACGCTATACTTAGCCAGTATCAAAATGGTAAGTCTTATATCAAAATGATATAAATCACTACATATATATATATATAAATCTTATTTAATACAAAACCTTTCTCCATGTATTACAAACAAATGTATTTCTTTCTCTTATATCTATATAATATGTTCACCTAAATCTAAACAGACAGAGTTAAAACCACTTACTTTTTTTTTCAAAATGTTCTACGATCAAACCCGATATGTCATGAAAATAATACTGATATTATAGCTTATATGCATCCATGTACAAGTTCGTATGACTTTTCCTGATCCTCAGCTTCTGCAATATATAAAATGCAATATTTTAATTTTACTATCAATAGGACAAGCAGTGTATCATCTGTGGGCGTCACTTTGCATCAGCATTGACTAAAAGAAGACATCAGGAAACATGCTCAGGAACTCAATATCAATGTAGATTGTGTAACGCCCTTCTATCTTCACAGCGTGCTCTCAATAATCATGAATCACATTGCTATGAAAGAATTCAACAGGAGACTGAACAATCATTTTCCAATCGAGCAAAAGAAATACAAGAACTATTACTTAATCAACAGTTACGTCAAGTGAATCAGGATGAGGATGAATCATATATACAACAATGCAAAAATGGTTGTACAGAATGCAATCTTGTATCTCGTCATACTGCGGGGTACAGATGCACACGATGTAAGAGACATTTCTCAGATATTAATATGTTACAAAAACATCATCACTCACATCATCTACCAAAAAAACGTCCTTCTTACTGCGATGCATGTGACAAGACATTCAACACATACCGAGAATTAGCAGCTCACAGAAAACGTGAACATGGTGATGTAATTCAGGCAAATACCTCATTATTAAAATGCTGCGACTGTGAAGAAACCTTTGATGCTCATTATAAACTTCATACTCATAGAGTACGAGAACATCATGTACCTCACGTCGTGGATAGAATAGATAACCCTGACATGACCATGCCCTGGGAAAAGGATAACACCATTGACCCACCGTGGGTAGCTCGGGATCAACGTGGTAATTCCATCATTAATCAAAGGTTCATGCATACATATCAGGAAAACAGAAATACTATACAGGGATCTCATGACATAGGAGTCATTAGAGCTGTATATAATTTTCCTTTAGACGACTTCCAAGGAGACACCTCTATTTTCATACCACATTTAGAAAGAATCATCACCACTGAACCTCATTCTTTTAAAGTCAATTTAGCATTTGGAACAATATTGAGGAACATTGAAACCGGTGAATATAGATATTTTACAGCTTATTACAATAATACAATATTAGATCTACCTTTCAGGATATCCACTCCTGATAATATAAAAGATCTTTTACATCAAATCCAGGATACCACTTCAATTGAATATATTACAAGTAAATATGGTCAGTCTACAAAATGGGAAAAGGTGTACATAACAAATATCACCTATTTTGTTTATAGAATGGGATATGTGATAGGACATGGAAGACAGAGAAAGAATTTTCAGAAACTCCCTAGGTATTTATATCAACATCATGCTATCGTTTCCATGATTTCATCTAGTAGAAGAAAAGAGTACAAAGACCATCTATGTGCTTTCAGATGTTTAGCATGGTCCTACAATAAACATAGAAACCTAGAAAAAAGAACAAAAATGTATTATTATCAATGGAAGCGATATCAGGAGGCACTTGGTGTCACGGATCTCCCCCATATAGCTGGGAAATACAAAGGTATATTTTTTGAAGATTTACCAGATTTTGAAAAATGTTTCAAAACTAAAGTGTTTGTGTATACACTTTCTGAGCAGGATACATGTGAAAGAGTATATAATTCTTGTCTTACACAGGAGTATCACAGCGATAAAACCATCTACTTAAATGTGCACAATCATCATTTTAGCTTGATCACTAATTTCAGTGCTTATGCTAAAAAATATGCATGTAGGTTTTGTGCACGAGCTTTCAAACGGACAGACAATTGCACCCGCCATCAAAAAATTTGCACAGACAGAGTTTCCTACACATTTTCTGGGGGGATCTATACACCGAAATTATCTATTTTCGACGATATCCGTCAAACCTTAGGTATCAGCATAAAACCGGAGTTACAGTATTTTCCATGGTTTGCGGTGTACGATTTTGAATCGGTTTTAAAACCTATTATTCATGCATCCGCTAATACAGCAAATACTCAGATCACTACGGAACATATACCGGTATGTGTCAGTATATGTTCAAATGTTCCAGGTTTCACACAACCTGATTGCATAATACAGCAAGATCCGGATGAATTAGTAAAAAACATGTGCGACCAATTGGAAAAGATACAAGAAAGAACTGCTGAACTAGCCAAATCTAGATGGTGTGAACTGTATCAGGTTTTAAAAACTCATGCTGCAGAATTCCCTTTGTCTGATATTACAGGTGAAACAATGGGATCTCACACTATTCAACAGGACACCTGCTACCCAGATGGAGTTAATATCATTCACAAAACATTTACCCATGATATTGGAGGCATGGATCATGACACCACACGTACATTACACGCTGCCCGGGTTGCAGCATTACTCTCTAAGTTTGAGAACTATATGTCATGTTTACCTATTTTGGGGTTTAATTCATCCAAATATGATTTAAACTTGATCAAGAAATATTTCCCAAAACATTTACAACTAGCTGCAGATCATACATATGTTGTAAAAAAATGCAATCAATATACAGCTATATGTAATCCAAAATATAAGTTTTTGGATCTCAGTAACTACTTAGCTGCCGGCTGCAGCTATTCCAAATTCTTACAGGCGTATGATGTCCAAGAATCAAAAAGTTATTTTCCATATGAGTGGTTCGACAGTGTGGATAAGCTTTATTTCAATCAGTTACCCGGCTACCATTCATTTTTTTCCAAATTAAAAAACTGTAATGTTTTAAACGCTGAACATGAACAGTGGATCAAATCAGGATGGAAAGGAGTGGAACCAAAGGATGGAGTCACAAAATATAATGAGCTACTTCAGATATGGAAAGAGAAAGGAATGTCTAAATTTCATCATTTCTTAGAGCATTATGCAAATTTAGATACTGCTCCATTCGTACAAGGCGCGGAGAAGCTTCAGCAATACTATTTCGACATGGGTGTGGATGTTTTCAAAGTGGCAATATCAGCTCCCGGAGTGGCGAGGCGACTTCTTTTTAAACATTCAAACAACAACAACAAATACTTTACCAGTTTCGATCGAACATATGAGGACATATATCATAAAATTAAAAAATGTGCTCTCGGAGGACCCAGCATCGTCTTTAAAAGACACGCAAAGGTTGGAGAAAGTTTTATTCGTGCAAATTCAGATCGCATATGCGGCTCAATTGAAGGGTACGATTGTAATGGTCTTTATTTATTCGCGCTAGGGGAGGAACTACCTGTTCTATTTCCAATTAGGAGATTGGAAGAAAAAAAATTTAAACCTGAAGTTAGTTGGTCTCATTTAGAAATGTATCAATGGATGAATTGGATGGCCGACAAACACAATGTTGATATACAGCATAAATTGAATTCAGGAAAAGAATTCCCCGTGGGTCCATATAAGCTGGACGGGTTTGCTACCTGTGTGAATGATAACGGTGATCCAGTTTCTCAGGGATATGAATTTAACGGATGTTGGACTCATGGACATGACCCTGAGGTATGTGGATTTAATCGGAATGCGAATGGAGGAATGAAGAACATTTACAGCGAAAAAACAATGAGAATTCAAGAAAAAAAGAGAAAGACCACATATGAACGTGAAGATTATATTAGGAAAAGAAATATAAATCTTAATGTTATATATGAATGCGAATTTGCAAAGATGAAAAAACAAAATCCATCTATACGATCTTACATAAATAATATGTTTCCTGAATTTTATTTGTCACACCCTCGACCTGTCAGCACTGAGACTATACTACAAAATGTGGAAAATGGAATACTGACAGGATTTATTCAAGTGGATATAAAAGTTCCAGAAAAGTGGCCACAAGGTAAAGAAAGGGATGTCAGTCCTTATGATTATTTCAGTGAAATGTCACCTATTTTCTGCAATTCAAATGTTCATTTCAATGAGTGGGGACCGACTATGCAGAGTTACAGTCTTTCACAACTTTCAGGTGAATTTTCGGATACACGAAAACTACTAGTAGGTGGAATGGCTGCGAAAAAAATATTTTTAGCTAGTAATTTGCTAAAATGGTATTTAGAAAGAGGATTAGAAGTTACTAGGGTGTATGATGTAGTAGAGTATCGGTTTGAAAAGTGCTTTGAGGGATTTTGTGATTATATCTCTACTTCCAGACGACAAGGCGATATAGATCCTTCTAAACAAATATTAGGAGAAACATGTAAAGTGCTTGGAAATGCTAGTTACGGTTCGCTTCTTTTAGATAAAACTAAACATTCGGATGTAAAATATGTGCATAGCGTTAATTCCGCACATTTAGCTGTAAATGATCCTTCATTTAAATCCTCCACAGATTTACCGGGTGACATTTTTGAAATAGAGAAGACTAAAAAGAAAATAGAACTAGATATACCTATTCAATTAGCTTTTACAATTCTACAAACTGCAAAGTTAAAAATGTTACAATTCTATTATGATTGTATCGATTATTATGTGGATCGGAAAGATTATGAGGTGACTCATATGGACACTGACAGCCTTTACCTTAGTATTGCGGGTAAAACATTGCGTGATGTCATTAAACCAAGTAAATTGCAAGAATACAATGATTCTATATATAATCACTGCTATGATTTTGATCAAACAGGAAAACCATTCAGAGCAGGCAATGATATATGGTTTCCTAGAGAGTGTTGTGCAAAACACATGAAGTATGACAAAAGGGAACGTGGTCTTTTCAAGTTAGAAGCGTCTGGGGTCGAAGTTATTGCTCTGGCTTCTAAAACATATCATCTTACACGGGAGAATGAACCAGACTGTGTTAAAGCTAAGGGAATAAATAATACAGCTGTAACCGGCTCTAAACAGTTATATGAAAAAGCACTAAAGGACAGAGAAATTGGATCAGCAGAAAACATCGGATTCAAACCTATGAATAACACAATTATGACGTACACACAGAAAAGAAAAGGGTTTAATTTTTTTTATGTGAAAAGAACTGTTATGCCAAATGGTATTGATACGGTTCCCCTGAAATCAGTATTAAATCCATGGGAAGAATATAATACGTTTGTACTGAAAGATGAAAAACACTGTATTTCTTTAAATTATCAAGCTGCATTACAAAAACATGGAGCTGTTTTCACATCCGCTGCTCATCTTTTTGCATATGAAATGGCTGTTTACAACGAAAGAGATGACATTGCTGAGGATATTTTGAAAGCAAAAAACTATATGAAGGTAAAAAAGCTAATAAATATGATTGAACTGAAGCAGTCATGGTATACAGATCGGGATGAAATCATGCAAAATATTCTATGGCAGAAAATTAATATGATGAAATATCAAACTATTTCAACTTTAAAGGATAGTAAAGACTATTTAATTGTACAACCCGGATATAGAACTGATGGATATTTCACATGCGGGCTCAGTTCAAAAATGGCCGAAATATCACATCCACAAACTTTTCCTGGCACGGATATGATGAGCATTTTTTGGCACAACTTAAGATGTGACCTGGATTTCATGAACAGCTGAAAGCTATATTGTACTATGTATATAAGTAATAAGGTCAGTTGAAGCGCAGTGCTGATCAACTTCACATCTTACCCTTTATATTGGATTATTTGACAATGGATCACTACGTGGAGGAAATAAAAGGATCTATTTTCCCTCCTTTGAAATCACCATGCAATAGCTGTGTTTCAGGGGTCAGCGGAAGTGGTAAAACTACTCTTGTTCACAGAATATTGAAATTCAAGGATGTCATATATGATACGCCTGTACATGAGGTGTTGTACTGCATGACAGTGGATCAACCTCTTTTTTCCGAAATGAGACGTACAGTACCTGGGATCAAATTTAGAAGAGGAATCCCAAATGAAGAAGATCTGAACATTTTTACAGACGGATCAAGACATTGCATTGTGGTATTGGATGACTTAATGGAAGAAGTAGTTAAAAGTGTACAAGCTCAAAATTTGTTTACAAAATATGCTCACCATAAATATATTTCAGTTTTATATATTGCACAAAATTTGTATGCACAAGGAAAATGCAGTCGTAATTTATCTATGAATACGCATTATTTCTTTGTGCTTTGTAATCCAAGGGACGTTAGTCAGATAAATGTATTGGCTAAACAAACTGGATTAGGAGACACGTTAAAAAATAGCTATCGTGATTGTGTTCTAAAAAAAGCTTACGGATATCAGCTTATTTCTCTTCATCCTAGTGACGTCAGCAGACACATGGTGTCACATTCTCCGCGTATGAAAGCTAGGATTTTCACTAACATTTTTCCAGGAGAAAATCTCATAACATATGAGTAAGAAGTATGCCTGTCTGTGTGTCTGTCTGTGTGTCTCTGTTTCTCTGTGCATTCCTTGGTACGTGTGTCCGATATATAAAGTGTATACTACCCATCACTCCTCATTTCACATCGGATTTCACGGCTGCACACATCCGACTGACACACACACGCATACATAATTTTCAACATCATGTCCAAAAGATTGAGACATTGTCAATATTACTTGAAATTACTTCTGACCAGTGACCAAGTTCAGGCAGAGGGTCTTCTTGTAACAGCATCTAACAAGCAGGTGGAGTGTATTTCTGAGATTGTTAGAAATATTTTACGACTACCGGTAAGCAGAAAAACAAAGGATCTTATACAAATACACAATAAGGTTTTGACCTCATTATCGGATAAACAAGTCAGTATAGAAAAACGACTTGCAATACTGCAGAAATATCATATTAAAATACTGGAAGTACTACTTTCAGTAAAAAAGAAACTGCTGCCCATAATATAATATTATGAGGAAATATATCACGATACCATTTGAAGAATATACTACAATAAAAAATCATAAGAAGGATTTAATACTTACAAACTCTATGGACGTAGACTCAGCGGTCGGAGACGGCCATACAGCGGAGGAATACGACCGTGTTCATCACAAATCTGCTTCACAAGGTGAGAGTCCGACCGCTGAGTCCTCGCATCCGCTGACCGAGCTACATCATCCTTCCCCTCTTCCTCCTCATCATGAGCAGCACGTATTGTCTCAGAAGAAGAATATGAAGAAGAGGAACTATCTGAAGGAGAGGCAGACACCTGTAACCTCTTCCTCGGAGAGTTCAGTTCACTCAGAACCTCACGAATCTGCATCTCAGCATCACGCGATTTCTGACATCTCGGGATCCCCAACCTCCGAACCAGACCTGTTACTTGACGGGAAAGACCGGCAGGTAAACGTGGGACGTAAGGATCACAGACAGGAGAATCATACTGAAGTTCCTGCTGGGAATGCACGACGTCGTTGGAAGAGAGGTGTGGACCACCAAAAGTCATTGACCCCGGTCTCGGAGGGGCAGGCATCAGGACAGGGGAACCACAATTGTTTGACATCACGTCAAATCGATCGTCCTGTTGATGAAAGGGGGAATCGTGAGGTAGAGGTTGCTGCACGTAATTACCCGGAGAGTACCATAACTGAACTGAGTTTGAGTGTGGATTCGGAGGAAGAGACATCTGACGAGGAGCAGGCCGCCACCCTGGAGAAGGAACCATTAAAGAGGGTCTCAAGTCCTGTATTAAGTCCTCAGTCGAACTTGGGTGAGTGGGGCTCGATGTGGAATGTGAGTAATCTGACTGGAGCACATCAGAAGAAGAAGCTTCCTGTTCTACCTTCTGTGGGAGAGAAGACGTCTCCTGATTTAAATCAGGACCAACCTTATCCTGACACTCATGGTTCACAGGTTCAATCACAGGAGCTGTCGGTTCCAGTTCATCACCGCGGATTAGGGCCAGCTGTTTCTCTGGGTAAAGACTCGGTACAGGGGACTCGGGACGGGCGTCTTGAAAAGGAGTCAGATGTAGCTGTGCAGCGTCAGAACCAGTTGGTGAATCGAGGTGTTCAGAACTCACGGGGTCTGAAGGAGGATCAGGAGCCTTTGTCATCGAATCCAGCACTTTCTGCGCGGCTGCCACCACCTGGCGTTCCGCCTGAAAAAAAGAGAATAATCAGTAAAATAGAAACAGGGAAATCATCACAAGGATCAAAAATTATATCTGAAGATATCTCTGTATCCAAAAAAGCTGACTCAGGATTTAAACCGTCTGACTCTTCCACTGTATTACGTCACAACCCAAGACCTAAGAGGACAAACGCTGGAAAGAATCCAGGGGGATGGAGAGGATTGTATAAAACATAGAACTAAATACTTATTAAAATATTTTTATATTATGGCTCAAAAAAAAGAAGATAAAATAATAAATGACTATTTGAACAGTATATACTATGATGCTAATCATGCAGCAGGATACACAGGTGCTAACACGGTTTATAAAGCGGTTAAATCTGAAGGTCAACATAAAATAACTTTAAAGAGGATAAAAAACTGGCTAGCATCACAAGATGCTTATGCTGTTTTTAAACCTGCAAGAAAGACATTTAAACGTCCTAAAGTTATTGTCAGCTACAAAGATCAAATGTGGGATTGTGATTGTCTTTCCATGAAATATCATAAGGAAGACAATCATGGTTACGCTTACATTTTAGTGTGCATAGATGTTTTTACACGATTTTTATACACCCAACCATTGACCGCTTTGAAAGGCGTAATAGTAAAACAGGCATATCAAGATATTTTTTCTCATAACGAAGAACCAGCCAGTATTAGGAGTGATCATGGGAGCGAGTTTGTCAATCAAACTATGAAAGAATTCTTTATATCTCGTGCAATTAAACACTATTTGACTAGTAATGAGATAAAAACATCTCATGGAGAGCGTGTTATTCAAACATTGAGAATGAGGATTGCTAGAATGTTCCGAGCAAACAACAACTTTAACTGGGTTGATACATTACAGGATGTAACACACGGTTACAATAACTCTATCCACTCTGCATTAAATTCTACCCCAACTGACGCGATGTGTGCTACGGAAAAATCTGAGTTATGGCATTGGCAATATAAGAGGAATGATAAAGCTACGAAAACTGGCCCAAACAAACGCTATATTTTCGAAATAGGGGATAGAGTAAGGATTTCATACTTGAGAGAATCTTTTCACAGAGCTTATGACCACTCATGGAGTAAAATGATATACACTATAATCAAAAGACGTATGCATCAAGGATTTCAGAAATATCAAATAAAGTCTTGGGATAATGAGATAATAGTTGGAGAGTTTTACAAGGAGGAACTTCAAAAAACATTAGTTACGCAGGATTCTGAAACATTATATGAAGTGGAAAAAGAAATAGAAAGGAGGACAGTCGGAGGAAAAAAGAACCGCAGGGTAGAGGTGTTGGTGAAATGGTTGGGGTGGTCCAAAAGATTTAATACGTGGATCCCCGAGTCACAGCTGTCAGACATATAGAATCCCTCGTCAGGATAACATCATCATGTACATTTATCTCAACTCTAATAACAACTCTGGATTTCATACCAACAATAAAGGAACCGACTTCGTGGTGACTTTACCAACTTCATATTTTTTCAGTAGAAACGAATCATGGCAAATTGGATTAATAGATATTTACATGGAAACAGAACCCCCACTAATTCACAGAAGATCAGCCACAGACAGCACGGAGCAAGATGAAACGTCCAGAGAGGAAGAGCCGACTGAAGTCGTGAATACATCTCCAAATAGTCCACCTTCTACTGGAATAACTTCAGATGACGGAGAAAATAATACTAGTATGGCTGACATTAGTACCCGCACCCCTGGAAATGCGGTTAATTCAATGGAAAGTACTGATACAATAAATCTAAGTTGCAGTGATTTAAATACCAAACTAAATTCTCTTCTTCTTCTGTGTTGTGACGTGGTTGAACCTTCAGTGTTAAATGGAACACAGCTTAATATATTATCATCAGTGAGACTGAAGGATTGTCAGGAAGGGGTATTCCAACCAGGTCACGTGAGATATATCCCGCTGACACAGGAACGTTTGTGCAACGTGCATCTGTATTTAAAGGACAGCGCTGGGAACTCGGTCACAGTCCCCAACTTGGTCACGCACTGCACGCTTCACATAAGGAGGAGAATATAATACAGTTTACAATGGTTTTAGTCCCTCTCGGAATAAGTGTAGGGAGTTGGAGTAAGAGCATAGATCCTAAATCTAAAAGTAGGAGTGCGAATTCTGACATTTTCACAGATGACACAGGATTACATACATTCCATAAAGTAACAAATGGAAAAAATGGATCAAAATCGGACAAGAAAATAGTACATCCAAAGATAATATCTCCTGTACAACAAGTTTTACAGCAAACTAAAGAAAAAGAAAAACGTGCTGACGGTCCTGATACAGAAAATATAACATTTAACATGGCATCCACCAGTCATGTTAAAAAAAAGAAAACAACAACAAGAAAGAAGTCCGCCCCTTCTACCTCGCGTAGTAATAAAAAGACATCCACCACGGGAAGAACTATAAAAAGACTGCAGCGCAAAAGAAATACTCAGTCAAAGACCAAGCTGAGTGGAAGTAAGAAGTCGAAGAAAAAATAGACTAGAAACCAAAAACCCATCAAGATGCAAGAGTACAAGTTCAGTGAGAGTGAAGAGGGATTTTCCTCTAAACTTGCAGTTTTTGATCCGCCAAAAATGGACACGTCGATATTAGATACTGAACGAGTCAGGTATTATCCTAAATCAGCCATAAGCGAAGGATCACCGATAGTATATAGAATCGAACCATATACCAGCGGATACATAGATGGAGCTAATACATCAATGACAATTGAAATGAAAATTGTTAAAGGGGTTGATGAGACAGTAAGTGAAACAGATCTTGTGTCACTTTCCAATTTACCTTTGACCAGTATTTTCAGCCAAGTAGCAGTTACAATGTCGGGAACTGAAATAAATCCTGACGTAGGATCTATGGCACCTTACAAGAACTACATAGAAATGCTGCTTATGGTGGACAAAGAAGCCAAGACCTCAGTAGGTGAACAGCGTGGATATTTTCAAGATTCGACCCAAGGAGTTGGAACATGCACACCGACAGCTAAAGTGGAAAATCCCAATGCTGGATTGATCGCTAGACACTCACTAACTAAATCTGGATCCTCTATTGTTGTGAAGGGTCCTATAGGTTTAGAATACATAGAGAAATTGAACAAATTTTTAATCAACGGGATGAACATATATCTTACTTTTTATCAGTCTTTAGATGCTTTTAGACTTATAGCGAGCACTGCTGATACGAAGTATAAAGTGAAAATAGAAAGTATGTACCTCACTGTGACATATGTAAAAATCAGAGCAGAAGTTTTAGTGCGTCATAGTGAGTTATTGGCTAGCGGGAAAAACGCGACATATGCATATCCTAGGGTGTATATGAGAAATCATGTAATTCCAGCTAACGTAAACTCTTTTTCTATATCCCAAGTTCTTGCTGACCGAATACCAACCCTTCTTGTACTGGGTTTAGTAGACTCGGATGCATACACAGGTTCTTTAACAAAGTCCCCTTTTAATTTTGAACATTTCAATGTGAACTACATATCACTGCAAGTAGGATCTCACAGCGTTCCAGACAGACCTATGGAACCCGATTTTGGTAACAACAAATTCTCAGAAGAATACGAAGCATTCCTGTCAGTCACCAGAGGTCAAGGGAGTTCTTTCTCTAAAAAAGATTTTGCAAACGGTAATTGTTTGTTCTGTTTCAACGTTCAAAATCATCTCGACTTGAAAGATGGAGTATTCCCAATTATAAGAAAGGCTAACACCAGGTTAGAATTGAGATTTAAAGCGAACCTGACTAAATCGGTTGTAGCCGTTCTCTATATGTTAACCCCAGGATTGTACACAGTTTCTGAATCTAGAATGGTGACAGTGGAATATTAACCAATTCATTTGTTCTGTATGATATATGCAAATATTACAGTTTTATAAGGTTCTGGTAATTGGTGATGGGTTAATACAACTACATAATCCGAATATTATTGATCGAATATTTTGAATAAATGTTTTGTACTATATTATTGGTGTTGTTGTTGTTGTTGTTCTGTATTTATTTTGTCATATACTCACATTAGACTTCACTCTCCCCCTGAGAACAGCAAGACGGTGTCTCCATTCTTTCCATTTGGAGTGTTGATCCGCTGTCTTCCTCGTCGGGGTAACCGAGCCAGATGGGAGTACGAGGTCTTCGGGATTCTTGCAGTCTTTTTCTGCTATAAATTTTAAAACATAACGTTAATATTTCAAACTTGTATGAAACAAAGATATATGATGAAAAGCTACACATCATAATATTATATTTTGTATTCACTGCAAAAAGATATGCAGAAATTTACCTACATGCGAAAAGATTACATGCTACACACGACATGCTAGATTACTTTAATCTGTTATAGCTAGATTAGTTTAATGTGTTATTTTACATGCATACAGCATTGTGAATATATTAATGACGATATGATACAGATAAAGGAGAGAAATGCAAAAGAAAATGTTATTTGGAGTAACTACTCACAAGATGCAGAGGGTATAACCCCCACCCACCGCTTTATGCAACAGCCTAACACCACGACGACCGTTATCAGAAGTCCGGAGGAGATGCCGCTCACTAAAGGAGTGACTAACTCAATCCCAGTCGTCTATAATAAAATAAAACATGCTTATAAATATAATAGTATTATTTTTATCACAGTTAAGTATGGTATATTGGGAGAAAATATTTCAAGTGTATTTCATATGATTATTTTGAGTATTGCTTAATACTGAGTATAATTGATTTAGTTCTGAATATATGCCATGGAAAATTAATAATTGTTTTATTATATTAATTTAATATTTCCCCTCACCTTATCTGATTCTATGTTTGTGTCATTTCTAACATCATAAGATGTTGGGGTAGTGGTGGTGAAAGGGCTTTTATGGGAGGCTTCAGGCATGGTCGCGTCTTTCTCCGTCTGCAAATTTAGTATATCAATTTATATTTTATGACAGATTTGACCAAAAACATATGAGTAATACAAAATATTTATTTTTTTATATGGGAAATACGAATCACATGTTTTTGTTTCATATGATACAACACAGCTTCCATTTTCTTGTATTGCGCTGAACACATTTGACATTCATATATGAAAGTGCTATGATAGATATTCATATGTCGGTGTAGAGTGGAATTGGAAAAGAAAAGATATCCACACTTCATGCACCTCAAACCTGCCTGAGTGCTGACATCTTTTTTTTCTGGTGCAGTCGTTATGGTAACTGGATCGTGCATAACCTCTACCAGACTATGAATCATTTTAATTATTGTCTCGTCACTGTCTTCTGTGGTTGTAATGTTTTGAAGTGTGATCTAGATTTTTAAAAAGAAAAAAAGAATTAAATTAAATTAATACAAAAAAAAAAAAAAAAAAAAAAAAAAGGAATCATTTTCAGTATGAAATGTTACTTTATTTCAGTTTTGTTTAGTTTTTATTTGTTTGACAACGATAGAATGTTTGACTTTTAAGTGATTGGTTAATCCTTGCATTGTTATGTATCCCTTATTACAATGGACACATCTAAATGGGAGTACAGCGTGTTTTGCACGATCATGTTTGAAAAGACCTGCACTTGTTTTAAATGTAAGGTCACAGTAAAAGCATGAAAACCCTGCTTGAGTGCCCACATTTCTGGTTTGTATATTAGATTGAATAGATACAGGGTTCCGCATTCCTGATATAAGGTGAGTTATCATGACACATACTGATTTATCAGCTGCCTTTTGTCTAGCTGTAACAGCGACAGCATCATCTTCATCCATGTTGAGAGCCTGAGTAACAGCGACAAGGCTGTCACTCAGGTCCTGAGTCATCATTTCCTGTGTAACACTATCCATCATGGTAGACATCCCTTCCTCCATTGATATCTCATCACTCATAGTGAAAAAAGTAGGATGGTGCATCTAAAAAATTTAAATAAAGCAAAGAAAATGTTTTGAGAGAAAATAGATCATACCCCATCCTAAAGATCATCTATACAATTATAAAATTAACAAGAAAACTATATTTTCTGAACAGATTCACTATTGAATCAACATGTAGGTACGGTATAAAATAGTGTGAGTCTGTGTGTGTGTGTGTGTGTGTGTGTGTGTGTGTGTGTGTCTGTGTGTCTATATGCATGTATGTGTGTCTGTATGTCTGTGTGTCTGCATGTCTGTGTGTCTGTATGTCTGTGTGTCTGTGTGTCTGTGTGACTGTGTATGCATGTCTGTGTGTGTGTCTGCGTGTCTGTGTGACTGTATGTGTATGTGTGTGTGTGTGTGTGTGTGTATGTGTGTGTGTGTGTGCGGGCGTTAGTGAGCGTGTCATACTGAGTCAGAGCTGCCAACCCCAAATTCTTTTAATCCGTATTTTTGGAGACAGAAATTCGTAATATTCGTAATTCACCCTTTTATAATTCGTAATTGAATTCGTAATACTAAGTATAACCTGAAACCTCAGAATTCGTAATTTGGGAATGGTAAATATTATTTTCATAATAAGGTACTAAAAATGGCTAAAATTCGTAATACTTGGCAGTTCTGGTGATCATGTGTCACTGTCAGTGAGCGCGTGTGTCTTTGTGTCAGTGGGCGTGTATCACTGTGTTTGTATGTGTGTGTGTGTGTGTGTGTGTGTGTGTGTGTGTGTGTGTGTGTGTGTGTGTGAGCGTGAGTTATTTATCGGTCATTTAGTCAGTTAGTGACAGCGTACAATATGGTCGGGAAATATAAATGTCCATGGATACCATACACCTCACCTGAAAGTCAGACAGTCGATGTCAATACTGATTATAGCAGTGAGTGTCAGTCAGTGATCGCAGTGCCCCAATCAGGCCATTTTATTGCTGACTCACCTGACAATCGGTTTCAAATTGTACATTTGGGTAATCCCGCTGTAGCTTATCAATGAAATAGCAGGGTGACTCCATTTGATCAGTCAAGATGATTCTCTCTATTCGATTGAACACTCGTAGAAACCGTCTGAGCACAGTGTCAGTCAGTGCTGAACCCCGCAGGTCGGCGATGGTGGGCGGGGATTCTCGGAACGGGAAAAGTCGACTTACAAGGAAATCGGGTAAATTTACAACCCCTCTGCAACTTATGTACCCGACAACACATTCACAGCTGGGATGCCCTGTGCATGGTGTGCTGTGTACCACAGATATAATAGCAAAAATCCATGTTAGAATGAGTTTCATGTTGCTCCCCGCTCCATTCATCGTGAATCCAAGTGAATCGAATAGATGTGCGCGCGCATCCAGAGACACTTCCGGTTTTCGCTGTAGACTTGTTTATATCACAGAGCTCAGACACATGAGGTCAAGGTCACTGCAGTTCACTCAGTATACGTCACACTGACACAATATATAGTGCGTGATATATTATTATTTATTATGAACGATGACATATTTAAGTTAGAATAAGTCAAAAGTATCGAAAATAAAAACAAAATTTTGATCTATTACCCGCGGGTAGTACAGTAAGCAAAAAATACAGCTGGTGCGGATTATAGAATGAAAGTAGAAATTATATCTTAGTTTTTAAATGCATACTCCAGTTCTAAAATCTGCATTATAACAGTTTAGATGTGCGGGTTATAGCATTCTCCAAAAATAGGTGCGGCTTATAAGTTATAGGCTTTTGCGTCTTATAAGTTAAATAAATAAATAAATATAGGTCTATATAAAGGGTCCCATACGGGTCAAATCGACATGGACCTAGTGACAAGGGACAATACCTCTTTCTTAGAATAGACAAATGACATGGGCATTCCTTACAATCGACAAGTGATATGAGACCTAGTGACAAAACATGTGGGTTAGTGACAAGTGACAAGACCCTTTTCTTAAATTTGACAAGGGACATTGGCATTTGTTAAATCTGACAAGTGACACAACTATCCCCCCACCCCCAGTCTGGGCTCCTATATAACCTAGCTGTACATTACACCCCTATAGGTGGTGTATACACCACAAGTTACAGTACTGAAACCAAAGTAACATGATCAGGAATCTATTTGAAGGTGGTTCAGTGCATGCAGACGTGGTGTGTTGTGGTGTAGTATACCATTTTGTTTACCCCACGGTGTATACATCCTGCTGTTTATGTTGATTCCAATCACCCAATAAAATACAACCATTCACTAAAATGTCGCTGAGAAAGGATTTATCACTAAAACAATAGATAAAACTGGAATAGAAGCTCCAGCTGTATACTGATGATTACTTACAGTGGCGGGAGCTATTCTTCCCTCCCAAAAAAAATAAAAAATAAATAAATAAATAAATAAATAAATAGATAAATAAATGAAAATATACCTACCGACGTGAATCTTTTATAGAAAGTATTGTGGAATAGGATGAGTCCCGGCAGTTTATATCTATATAGGCATATGTAGGAGGGGAATACGTGAGTAAAATATGCATGAGTTTTCCTTTAACCCTTTAACTATGGTATAATACCTGGCTGCTTTATGCTTTACTCAAAACAATTCATCAATGATATTACGGTGAGTAACTCGCTAGGATCGGATTGAAACATAATGTATACCGTATGGTATTCAGTTCACAACCTTCCGAATTCATCACATGTCATGAAAATGTATAACCGGTTAGTTACTCGCTGGGCATACATTGATGCATCATGAGCATGAATTCTGTGTATTACAATCATCACAGGTTAAAGGTTTAAGGATTTTGTACGAGAGGGAAAGGGATGCGCGTCATGTAGTGTGTTAACCCTTTCAGGATAGTATAACCATATAATGTGATATATATTAGTACCTCCCGATTCTGCAAGTAAACAGCTACATACCGCATAATATTTACTACATATAGAAGTGTGGAGCTAACTACAGACTATGATCTGCTTTATGATGATAATAAAAAGATACCCTTGGTAAAGATAAATAATCCTTTTCAGCATATTGTGCCATACAATATAAAAGTGATGCATTAGTTATTCATCATAAACGCTACATTGTGTATGGACAATGGCGAGACAATACATGCTCATAAATAGGATGCAGTGTCAATACATTTCCTACTACAACCCTGTGATAACTTTATCACCATACGGAGGTAGTATATAATACTGAGACGTTGAGATTGATGCTCACACTTTCGGGTTGATTTACTAGTATCGGTCAGCACTGTCTTTTGGTTACTGTTACTTTAAAACTGAGTTGGAAAAATGGCTAACATGGTGTCTCCCGGTGTATGGAGTAACAGTGTAGATCAAGTTCTCATCGATGTTGAAGCGGATGTCAGGTAAGAAAAGATTGTAATGATATAAAATATATAATAAGTTTTGAAGTTGTTGTACTGTATTTAGGAAATATATATAGAATTACAATTTTAAGAAGAATTGTTTAAAAATTAAAAACTTTTTAACATTATTTTCAGACATGCATTGCATAGTCTAAACGAGCTGTCTTCCAGTATGAATAGCATGATGGGAGGAATAACCTCTAATTGGATTCCCAGTGAGGAAATAAGAAATAAGGTTCTGGATGCAACCTGGTCTTATCGCAGATCCATGCTGGGAGTGCAAGACTTGGTGATGAGTTCTTACAGAACAATATGTTTCCTAGCTGTATCTGCCAATCCCGCTCCCTTAGGGTCATATGGAGCAAGCATGTTTGTAAGACAGGGTAACAGTAAATCTAAAATGATTTCTAGTGTAAAAGAAACCCACATGCACATAACAGATCTCAGGCAAATACCTCCCCCTGTAACAACACAGCTAGGATTGAGACCTACCCCTGAATATAATGTGGGGGATCGTTTTCCACTTAATGAAACACATCTGCCTGAACAACCAGGTAAGGCACGTGGGTACACTGCAGGAAATCCTATTTCCTCTCTGTATAACTATCACGCTGTGTACGCGGCGCCTACACGTGCTGCCATGATTCATTCCCCAGCTGTTGACCACATGTCAAATGGTCAATATAGACCGCAGTCTCAATTCTACTCATCTCATGCAACCCAAAATGACAACCAGACAGGGATGTGGATGGGTTATCCTTCTAGAGAAAATTCAAATGTTGAAATGGTTATGAATAATGCTGCCTCTTATTCTTATTGGAATTCTCCTAGAACCATAAACCCTCAGATGTATGAGGACATTCCTGATGTATTTCCCTCTACTTTTGAGCAAGAAAACATTCCTCCAGATACTTCTTTCAGGGATGTACACCCCCAAAAAGAGATTGACACTTTTTCTTGTGAAAATATGACGCAGTCATTTCTGAAGAATGAAATCTCCACTACTGTATCGGATGACCCAGAGGGAAACAGTGCAACAGAAGTAAACAGTTCAAGCACTGAGGTTCGTGATATGAAAAATGGGTGTGCTCCAGTGTCATACGATGAACAGCATGATGTGAATTCCATGCTTCAAAACATGCCTGACTGGTAAGATTGATATCAAATAATAAATATTTTAATTGTATATATTGATTCCCATGGATTGACGTATGTGCTATATTGTGATTTGTATACAGTTTCACATCATGATTAACTATACTACATGAAAATAAAGATTTGCTTATTAATATGTATTATATTATTTTGCAGCATGTATGATTCAAAGGATACCCCTCAGGAGTACAGTGCTGCGAAATAAGATGATCCTTCATCAGGACTGGAAATCACGTTACCAAGATGAATAACAACTATATAATGAATGGATATGGGCGAATATTGTAATGGACAAATATTATAAGAATGAAATATTGGTTATGGGTGAATATTATAATAAGGACATATATCAATTTAATGTTTTATTTTAAAATGTGCACTTTAATAAAAAGCTGAAATGCAGTTTGTAGTGCTTGTCTATTTCCTTGTCTATTTCCTTCGAGTATACATGTAGTACTGTCTTCTTCAGCTCAGTTTATTTCCTTCAGTTTCTTCAGTATTCAGTTCTGTATTCATCAGCTCTCCTCTCCAGCTGTAATACATCAATAAGAAAGAGAGAATTATACAGTGTTCCTTTTTCTTCTTTTTTTAATAGATAAAGCTTCTTGATAAAATAAATCACACATGATGAATTAAAACTAATAAAATACAATTAAAAGTTACTGATGATTTAGTAATGGTATGAAAATAAAATAAGTGATAAATTATATCATACCAAGCCATTCAAGATGATTCTTGAACTCCCGTTGCATAGGTAGCAACCCCTTCACGTTGCATAGTGAGCAACTGTCCTCCCTGTGGTCCATTCTGTGGCAAGAAAATACATGGAATGCGAATTCTGGGAACTCCTGGATGAGTCGGTCCTGCAAGAAATGCAGGAAGTTGTTAAACTGATCATAGTTTAACATAATCCCCTCTCGACCCGGTTTAAGATCGGCCTCAGGGTTCTCTGCCGTTGGGGGAGGTCTGTACCATTTTCTCAGACTGACATGACCCCTGTGCGGTTCAACAGATAGGAACAACATGCCTCCCAGAGATAGTGAAAACCCAAAGAAGTTGTTATCGTCGATAAGATTTAGGGCTTTCAGGATGTCGTCCTTAGCAGCTTCAATTTGACATAAAGCGTCAAAATCCAGCAGTATGCTGTATCGTGAAGTGGCCCTCTGCACCTGGTTCATGGCATTTGTATTCCATAAACTGATAACCAACGCCCTCTCCTGTAGTTTTCCCTGTGTACATTTTTCAACGTACACATTCTGATCCAAGCTGTAAAACAACTTGGCCTGCTTGGGAGTAGAGGAAGCAGAACTGGCCATGTAAAGATGTCCCCGACATGGGGTTTTTCTGTTTGGGGGGATAGAATCATCTTCATCTAGCTGTAAGGATAGAGACCCCATTTGCTTCATAGAATTTCTTCTAGAAATGCACTGCTTCTTCACCTTCATGGGGGCTTCCGGGGTTGGAGGGAGATGCCCTTGGACCAAAGATGGCGAAGGGGAAATGGGCAACCCGGCTGTAAAATGACGCCTACTGGCTATGGAGCGCTTAGACATGTCCAAAGTGGTAGGTGAGCTGGTGACACCGGATGTCACCGGGGTGGTAGGTTGTGGTGCAGGCGCTTCATAGGAACGGAGAGAGGAGGGTAGTGGATGTACTGCTGGAGTAGAGGGTGGTAGTGAAGATGGATCAGTCTCCATTTGAAGCTCATCGTCCTGAAATAAAAGAAATAATAATAAATATTATTTTTTAATTTTTTTTTTTTTTTTAAATTTTTTAAATACATAAAAATAGTGGAATAACATTAAGAAGATCCAAGATTAACAGCAAATATAAGTATTATTAATGTATAAATGAATTTATACAAACCGATATAAATACTTCTTCTTCAGAAAAAGGCTGAGTTGAGGTTGTATCAGACACGACTGATACAGACTGTAGACTACGTGTTTGTGAAGAGTCAGACATCCTATGGGTGAAGTATAATGTGATGGTTGGAGTAGTAAAGTGAGTGCTGTATGGAAAGATCCTTCTCTCTATATATATACATGGAAGCTGCATCTCATTATATCGAGGTATGTCTTAAGTGGTAGGGTCGGGTAGGGTGAAGCATCATGGGATTGACCTGTGTAAGGTTAAGTGTTATAGGGTCAGTATGGTGGGTGGTGTGGAGGGGGTGTATGGAAGTGGTGTCTGTATTAACTATGATCTGTATGTGTTTGTGAGTGGTAGGTGTCCGTAGAGGGCGCCACCCTTTGCATTGGTCAATGTGAAAGGTTAAATATGAGTTCATTAGAAGGGTCAATGGCCTGAGGGAATAAAAAAATAGGAGGATGTGGGATAGGAGAGGTAACGGTGTTAAGAGTTCTCCCAGATCTGTATACATGAGGACAAGATGATAATGTCAAGGGTTAAGTGATATGGGGTCAGCAGGGTGATAGTTGTAGTCATTGTTGGGGTAGAGCACCTAATGTGAGCAGCGATGAATACAAATAATTATTATAAAAGGTAAGAATAGTATCATTTTCTGGTTGAAATGTGCATTTTGACAATAGAAATAGAGGACAGATATACTAAAAGCGTCCAGAAAATAAGTAAATGATGCATAGAATATAATAGTTTACTTTATATTTCTTTATTAAATATATTTCCAGAGATATATTGCAATACGCGTTGATGATGAAAACTCATATAATACCATAAAAAAAATAATATAAAATGAGCACATATGATGCAGAATGTAAACAGAAAACCGATAATATTTCTACTATATGAATGGAGATGATATCTATATAGTTATGATGAATTGAAAAGTAGAGAAAATTCCCATTCCGATTTGTCGCACTGTCCTCACTCAGTATACACTACTCAAAATACTCCTCAGTCCCCCCCCCCTACTTTGAAACTGCTTTCCACGCCCCTGGAATGGGAAGAACTACTAGTAAGTATATATGATATGGCCAAGGTTGCATGACTCAAAGACTGGGTAATGAATGAAATAAAACAGAAAAACAGGTAATCCAATAAAGTCCGGGAATAAAGTAGGCCTATAATACAATGTACATGAATATCCTATATTTAGTGGTTTTTGAACATTTGACCTAGAATTGCGTGACCTTGACCTCGACCAAGGTCAACCAAGTTTTTTTTTTCAGATAGATCTCCTTGAGTACTTGATGATAAGATTTTGAAACGTACAAAAATATTGATTTAAACCAGAATTATGGCCAGATAAGTCAAATTTCAATTATTTTCTGATTATTTTGGGTTTCCATGGAAACAGGTCAAGGATAGCAAAAGGAACCTCTCTATCTAGGGCCACCATCAATTTACCTCATTTTTTTTTCAGATAGATCTCCTTGAGTACTTGATGATAGGATTTTGAAACGTACAAAAATAATGATTTAAACCAGAATTATGGCCGAATGAGTGAAATTTCAATTATTTTCTGATTATTTTCGTTTTCATGGAAACAGGTCAAGGATAGCAAAAGGAACCTCACTATCTAGGTCCACTATTAATTTTCCTCATTGCCATATGTTTGACTTACACAGAACTTAAAATTAAGCATATCTAGCTCATATTTTGGGAAAAAAGAATGTTCTTTAGGAAGGACAAGTTGATTTTTTAGTGGTTTTTGAACATTTGACCTAGAATTGCATGACCTTGACCTCGACCAAGGTCAACCAAGTTTTTTTTTCAGATAGATCTCATTGAGTACTTGATGATAGGATTTTGAAACGTACAAAAATATTGATCTAAACCAGAATTATGGCCAGATAAGTCAAATTTCAATTATTTTCTGATTATTTTGGGTTTCCATGGAAACAGGTCAAGGATAGCAAAAGGAACCTCTCTATCTAGGGCCACCATCAATTTACCTCATTGCCATGTGTCTGACTAACACAGAACTTAAAATTAAGCATATCTAGCTATATTTGGGGAAAATAGAATGTTCATAAGGAAGGGCAAGTTGATTTTATGGTGATTTTTGAACATTTGACCTTGAATTGCATGACCTTGACCTTGGCCAAGGTCAACCAAATTTTTTTTTCAGATAGGTCTCATTGAGTACTTGATGATAGGATTTCGAAACATACAAAAATATTGATTTAAACCAGAATTATGGCCAAATATGTAGGTTTTCTAAGAATCTCATTATTTTCCCTGGTTGCCATGGTTACCAAGCTCCCCTGACCTTAAGCTACACCAGATGCAAGGCCACCCCACATTTTCATATGCCTCTGAGGGTTACCTATCAGAAAATCATAGGTGGAATTAGTGCTCTTGATTGGCAGTCAGAAATGGTCTGGCTCATGGGCTAATAGGCTAATGTCGCTAATGTACAAGACATTAACTAGGGTAAATGTGGGTAATATCGCGCACCTAGTGACGATATTACCCAAATCTTCCTTATCACTCTACTCCACTGTCATTAGGAACCATTTTTATATGAAATTAAAAAATAATGATTGAAAATTGAAAAAATGGAGAAAAAAATAAATCGTTATTGCAACCACATATATGGTAAGCAAGGGCTTAAAAGTCTGACAATTTTTTTTGGTTATATCGTTATCATTGTGGTTATATCGCTCACACCTTTGTGTTATGTCGCTCACCCATTGAAATACAGTGCATTTGACCATGTGGGTAATTCCGCTCACCTGTTTTCACACCCAAAAGTGTGAAAACAGGGTGCCTCACCCCTAATGCTCTCACACCTGTATGGTCAGTAGCAATATATCCAAATTGACACCAGTGTTAGTCAACATACAAAGCTACCCTGTGACACTATCCCACTCATTTCATTGTTATTTGATATATTATTTTTTATTATATCAACATGTGCGCGATATAACAACATGCATGAGCGATATAAGCTCTATGGGAATTAGTATAGAAACTGCCGAGGTAGCAAGTATTAAAAATACCAATTATTAGGTTATTTTGTTCATCTCTGGCTGCTGACCTACATATATATCACGGGTAAATGAAATACATTAAAATGAAACTTGATATAACATAGCTAACTAAAAAAAAAAATTTAAAAAAAAAAAGTTGATAAATGTGCCTTTTAGGGGGGGTGCGCGATATTACCAAATGCGCGATATTACCCACATTTACCCTAAGTGTCCATAATATAAACGTGGTCCATACAATCCGCCGTAGCGCCTAGGCATTTCTACTACATCGAACCCCTAACCTGGCCCTTATACTAGTAGGCCTATGTATTTTTTCTTCATCCCAAGCCCATACGGACTTAGGGAGTGATCATTTTTTAACAACAGGGGGGGGGGGGGGTTGGTGGGTTGGGGGGGGGGGGCAAAAAAATGTGGACCCCTTGACCGGGGGGTGGGCAAACAAATTTGGACCCCTCTTGGGGGGGGGTCAAAATAATTTGACCTGTTTTGAGCCAAAAAGCCCGCGCGTTACTATGCCTCAAAGGGCCCGATTTTCGGCCGTAAGGGGGGGGGGGTAAAAGATTTTGACCCCTCGACCGGGGGGTGTAAAAAATGTTGCGCGCTCTGCGCGGATACCCACCATCCCCCCCCCCCCTGTTGTTAAAAAATGATCACTCCCTTAGGTCATCAGGTAGTCTGTCCAGTTCATGAACAATGGTCAGCTTCGGCCTGCCAGGAGTGGGGAGCTAGCTCAGATGGTAGAGCGCTCGCTTAGCATGTGAGAGGTACCGGGATCGATGCCCGGGTTCTCCAGCCTACAGTTTTCATGAACAACCAAATATTATGGATGCTCTACCGACGCACCTGACAGGTTCACAAAATACAAACCGGGTACATATGTAGTTGATTGAAATGCGTCTACGCCTCTTTTGCATATTTCTTCTATGTACTTTTAGATTTTCAGGCTTTGGAGAAAAGTAACGAACTTGCCAGGACTCAAACCTGGAATCTTCCGCTCCGTAGGCGGACGCGTTATCCATTGCGCCACAAGTCCGGTTACGAAGGCAGTAGTCGGACAGAAAATTGAAACAGCTAGATATCCCCTACACTGTTCGTATACGTATGGCCCTAGACCCCTAAATTCGACATGGCGACATGGGCATTTCTTAAATTCGACATGGGACATGAGGCCTAGTGACATGCGACATGAGGCTTAAAAAGATAGTGACATGGGACATGGACAGTTCGTAAAATCGACATGGAGCATGAGCATTTTTAAGCGACACAGACATGCGACATGGCCTTTTCTTAAAATCGCCATGCGACATGGGGACCCCCCCCATCAAGGCCCCCATACGTGTTGTCAAAACATCCCTTTTAAAATGATCTTCATCTATACAAAGTCAGATTGACATTAGGGACCTATAGCAAAACCCGACGTAGCTCATTAAACGCAGACGTATCCTATGCCTTCAGCACTGCTACGTCTGCATTTTATGAGCTTTTAGGGACCTTTAGCAAACCCGACGTAGCTCATTTAACGCAGACTAACCTATCTTTAGCACTGCTACGTCTGCGTTTTATGAGCTTTTACGTGGTTGCTAAAGGTCCCTTTTACGTGGTTGCTAAAGGACCCCAAAAATCAGTGGCGGATTTAGGGGGGGGCACACGGGCCCTGGCCCCCTCCTTGAGAAATAAAAAAATAAAAAAAAGGGAGAAAGAGAAGGGAGAGAGGGAAGAAAGAGGGGGGAGAAAGGGAAATCTGGTCTGTCTGGAAACCAAATATGACCCTTTTTAATGCCAAGATATCAGCCTTCTGATCCCTGAAATTGGTCCCTTTCTGATGCCCAAGCTTCGGCCCTTTCTGACCCTTAGCCTGGCCCTTTCTGACCTTCAAACTGGGCCCTAAACCTGGCCAATTCTGATGTCCAAACCTGGCCCTTTCTACCCTGAATCCTGGCACTAAACCTGGCCCTTCCTGGGATTAGGCCCTGGGATTAGGCCCTAAACCTTGCCATTACTGACCGTCAAACCTGGTCCTTTTTGATGCCCGAGCTCGGCCATTTCTGACCACTGAGCCTAGCCCTTTTGACCCCCTAACCTGGCCCTTCCTAACCCTCATATGGGCTGTAAACCTGATCCTTCCTAACCCTGGGATCGGGCCCTAAACCTGGCCCTTTCTGACCCAAAACCTGGTGACCAAGCCCTGCCACTTCAACATTTTCCAATCTCTTCCAGTTTAAAAATAATGTCCCACCCACAATGATAAGGGATAAATACATATCTCTCCGCCATGATATGTATGTGCCAAAATGCACCAGATTTCACCATTTCTAATTTAGACTTTCAGAATTTTCAAAATTTTCCACTTGAAAAAGAATATCCCAGCTGCAATGATAGAGAATAATATCGATCTAAGCCATATGTTAGGAGCCAAAATGTACCAGATTGCACCATTTCAAGTTTAGACTTCAACATTTTCCAAAGAAAACAATTTTCCAGCCCCAACAAAATAGATAAATACAAATCTCAGCCATGATAAATGATGTGCCAAAATACACCAGAACACACCATTTCAAGGCTAGAAATTCCAAAGTTTGGCCGCTGCGCTTCGCTTGCGGTGGTCGGTAGCATTCACCTCACTTTCCTAGATCGTGGCCCCCCCCCCCTTAAAAAATTCCTGGATCCGCCACTGAAAATACATAGTTTTAATAGAAAAAAATTCATCCTTTTCCAACAGACAAACAATCAACAATCCCGCGGACATGAGGGACCTAGTGTGCTGCAAAACTAAAGTGTGTTAAGGGCGATGAAATTTAATTAAAAAAAATAATAAAGTGGCTGCAAAAAGGTGTATATGTAAACGTAACACACTTTTCTTAGAGCGTATAGAGGAATAAATAGACAGACATGCAGATAGATGCTTCTCTGTATAGAGCAGGGCAGAGGGGGGTAGAGGCTGCCTCCATGATGGGGGTGGACCACTAAAATCGACATGGCGACATGGCCTTTTCTTAAAATCGACATTTGTCATGGAGCTTAGTATAGTGATATTAGTGAAAAAATAAGTGACATGATATAGGGCATTTCTTAGAATCGACATGGGACATGACACGTTCTTAGCGGCGACATAGGACATGAGAATTTAAGTGACAGGTGCCATGGCCATTACTCACTACCGGTATTTACTTAAAATCGACATGCGACATAGGGACCCCCCATCTACACCCCCTCCATGACGGCTGCTGCTGCTGCTGAGGTCTATGGCAGGGGTGCAGAGATGGGTGGTGGGGAGTGAGCGAGGGGGGGGGGGGGTGAGTGGGGGAGGGGGGGTGCAGACCCATTGTCCAGGCGGCGCCCTGGAGCGGCGGCCACCGACAAAGGCACACAATGGGCGGGGTGGCATCAGCGCATTCCTGGGTCCTGGACACAGCCCTGCCCTCCTCATCACTGTCCTACCCCTACCCCCTACCCACTACCGGGGGGGGGGGGGGGCACTCCCTTAGATTAGGATAGCACGTTTGAACACAATTCCAAGGGAATGGGTCTATTTTGGGGTCCAAGCACGGACCCGTGCGGGCACTTGATAAAGGGTGCTTTTTAAGCAAATTTGGGCAGAAAGGTGTACATTACAGACCTTAATTTATGGCTTTTTAGAGGATATTTTTTACGTTATCTTGCTTGATTAGGGTATATTTTTCAGGGTATTTTGTGATTATATTATAGGGTCTGTTTTTTTTGCTAACTTTGATATATATTTTTTTTAACTTGCCGCTTGATATAGGGCCTACATTTTAGGGTATCAAATTTGGGGTGATGTTTACACATAGTGACTATAGAAAAGATAGGGAGTGCCCCCATCCACCCCCGCCCCCCACCCCACCCCCTACTCCCCAGCCCCTTTCACAAAAATCTCCCCCTCTTTTATTCCCGCGCTCCTCCTATTCACGCCGACGGCGCATCTCAATAGACGCTGCAGCTATTACGACATGGCCGCGCGCCCGGCTAAATATGACCATTTATAGATTATTTATCAATACTCAAACTTGATCAATGTAATGCGCCCCTCTTGCCGCCCCTATTGTCGACGCCCGACGCCTTGCAGCCCAACAATGGCCGGCGCGTCGACATACAATGGTGCCCACCGCTTTACTATGACATGAAAATTTAATATTGGACGGATAGTGGCATCCCCGAGAAAAATAAATTGCCCGCGAACACGAATGTTCTTTTGAACATACAAGATAAGGAGATATTAAAACGGAAATAAATGCACTCGGCGACGGCGCGCTTTCAAAAGCGGTCTCATCAGCGGGTGACAAATCATTGCGCGCGCAGCTAATTTGCATACGGCGCGCAAAGTAAGACAAATGTCGTCAGGAGGGGACGAAAAGCGCGGGAATCCCATTGTCCGGCCGCAGAAAGGGGGTGTCAATTTATGATGCGTCTCGCCAAATGGAGCGCGTTAATTGAAGCACGAGCCAAAGGTAGTTTTCACGCGGCCTTTTCATCATGGCTTTTGTATAGCGGCCACTCCTCCCCGCCTTATCTACGACCAACAAGGGGGCATGCTGATGTAGGGGTGGGGGGGGGGGGGGATCCAAGAAGCGCCACCCCGGTACACTCAATAGCTAAAAGGGACATCAACTGTGTTCGCAATCTTCAAAACACCCCCACGGAATTCGAGTTAAAATGTCATACCCTCTTACTCGGTTTTCTAATAAAAACACGGAATCCCGGCGGAATCCCAGGACTTGAATCTTAGCGACATAAAAGCACACTTATAACTTATAAGAGGACGTTATTTTTTCCAAAACCGGGGGGGGGGGGGGCTAGCTTGAAAAAACAAGACCCCCTTCTACCAATACCGACTCTGTTGCCTGAGAAAAGAAATACCCCTTATGAGTCCTTGGAGTTTGAACTCTGTTATCTTTGGTTGTTCATGGAAAAATAAATATCCTGAGCGTGAGATCGTGTTGTTAGAACGCATGTGACGTCCTGTAAGGGTGATGAGTGCAGGTACCCGGGGTAGGAGCAGGAGAAGAAGTGAGCGTGAGATGGTTTGGGGGGGGGGGGCGTCGTTGGGGGGGGGGGGGGGGTCGGAGCGGGGAGCTTTTCCGTGGATCCAAGCAGCGCCACCACAGCGGGAACGGTGCCCCAGAGAACTATGGGGGGGGGGGGGGGGGGGAGGGGTAGAGTGTGGTGGGGAGGAAGGCTCTCACTGAAACAGGCCAGTCTAGGTCCGCTGGTCTACAGGACATAGCCACCAGCACATACATTGACATGTAGTACTTATCTGCAAAGAGAACGAAATAGTTATAGCTATGAAATTGCAAATATTTAGGCCACAGAGAGAAAATAATATTAGTGAATAAAACATTTCTCTTCATCAAAATATCATGACCGAAAGAATTGCCCTATTAAAGTACCCTATCTGGGTTGACTTATGTATGTGCAAATGTTGGTAACCTGAGGTCCTATAGGACAACTTTGGCACTAGCACCCCCCCCCCCCCCCCCCTAGCACCACCACCTATAACAACAGCAGCCCTTATCATCCAACTGACACTGGTTCTTGTCTCTGTGACCCGGGGTCATTGTGAACTAGGCCACCCGTCAGGGGGTCCAGGGGTGAACATGTACATCTTCATGTCAAGTGTATTATAGGCTCTTGGTCCTGAGTTGCTCGTCTGGGTACTTACTTATACACCCTAAGAGGCAAAAGCAAATTGTGTTTAGGGTGTTTAGTTTTTTTTTCTCCAATTTTGAAAAAGTTATTTTATGCCATATTGGGCTATTTTAGATTTGATTTAGTCATACGTGAATACATTTCCTATTAGTATCAAGACCTATATATCAAAATATAAGGAAGAAAATCCGACCTGCCTAGCCTAGACCATGTAACCTGAAACACACTTTTCTTCTTTGGATCTATATATGGATGCATATAACCAGAACATGTATGTTATATAGTCAGCGAGTAATTTACACATCCCACAAGTAGGCACTAATTCAATACAACAGTTAATTGCATGTCAAACACAAAGCGTTAACCCTTTATGGGCCGCATCTAGTGTTTAAGTGTGTGAATCAACCTTTTTATCAAAAGACAATCCGTGCCTTATAGTAACAGACCGTGGGAAACTGAGTCCAGATAGAAAAGTCCAGTTGTGCTAAAGAGAAACTCCACTACCCTCTGCTGTTATAAAAGGAGTGATGATGCAATTCTCCAATACTTTTAATAAAAGCTGCTGCATGATCTATGTCATGATGCACGCATACAGTCTTGGTGAATCTACTGATTGAACTGGGGAAGCTTGGGTTTTCTTCAAAAGCCAAAATCGGCAATAATTAAATGAACATGATTAGGTATATGATGTGGTTAACCCTTAGAGGACGGCATGATTCATTAATGCATCATGTCTGTGGTCGTCATGATGCATGAATGCAGCCCTGGCGAGTACTGCATCCATGTACCATCCATGCACCATGTCGAGAATACAGGGTTGTGACACTCCTGAACGCTCGGCGAGTTACTCACAAGGGCTGCATTGGTGCATCATGATGACAGATGGCATCTTTTAGCGACATGCCGTCCTTAAAGTATACATAAATACTTCCAGGGTTCCAACAGTGCGTGCATCAACAAGGGTCAGCTATGTCCTGCCCATGTGATGTACAGCGTCACTGTCAACAATAAACTAGGTCAACTCACTCTCCAACCACATGTTCTGAATTGTCCAAGTAGTGTATAATTGTAAGAAACAGACCAAATTTGGATTGGAGAATGTACAAGGCATGCAGTAGCACACACAGACCATACTTGTCTCATCCTGTGGGTAGCTACCACACGACAAGCACATAACCTAGGGTTGTCGTGAGGAGGACCAGAGAGAACTGTCATCATGGAGACAAAACTGAGTCTTCTGTGCCTGCTACTCACTGTTATAATACAGGTCGGAGGTAAGTGGCAGGAATCATTTCCTTTAACTCAACGTGTTTTTATTTGTAATTATCAATATATCATTTTGTAATCAAAGTTTGAGTCCAGTGGCGGCGGAACAGGGGATAGTTGGGGGCCAAAGTATGTATATGGGCTCCCCAACGTTTTAGGAAGCAATAGCATTTTAGATTCAGAAGACCCTAAAATACGCCAATCTCAGAGTGAAATTCTTAAAATGTTCTTGAAAGACAAGCTCAAACTCCCTCAGAACACATCAATTTATATGTAAAATCTCACGATTTTCTATGGTTCATGTAAGAGGCCTATGTTTCAAACCACAATAATGCACCAATCTAAAAGTCAAATTACAACATTTTCTAAGGGGGGGGGGGAGGCTACAGGCCCCTTGACCTCCATGTAGAACTCCCCTCAGGGTTTAGGAGCTGGTCTGCTCCAACGTTATCCACCTTCTGCCGCCCCTGTAAATATAAGTTAACAATCTTCAAGAACCAACACACCCCATTATCTGTACGAAAGATGTAGGTAAGAATAGGAAATCCTTGCAAACAGGTGTGGTGAAGGACTGTCCACCTTGGTTAAATATAACCCAGAGCCATGTGACAGAATTAGGTGCAATTATAGCTTAACTCGACCCTGTAGGAAACCAAGCCAGGCCTCCATATATATATATCCTGTGTATAGGCTGACAGTACATACTGAATGAATATACATTGTAGTTTCTTAGTATTCTCAATAATCATATAAACTTATCTATTACAATAGCCTATACCATACGATTTGTCCAATTTGGAGAAATAACCCTCTGTAATGGAAGTGAGAAAAGCCTTGGACAGGATCTTGGAGCATGGGGTAGGGCCCGGGTATTGCGCAACCAGCCCCGCCCCCTTACTAACGGTATGTCCTGGACGGGAGGTGGAGTGTTCAAGGGGCGGATCCAGGGGTGTGTTACTGGGGTGGGGGGGGGGGGGGTGACTGGAGAGATGCAGGAGCGGTGACAGTCTACTAGACTTGCTGCAGTCCCCACCCCGGTGACAAGAGAGCGCACTCATTATTTAACAGTGTTGATGCATAGTAGAATCCACTATTGTTCTACAGATTAATGTAAAACAGTACACAACATAATCTACTGTAGATTTGCAGTTATACTGTAGATTTTATATAATACATGTACACATACTTAGGGAGTGATACTCAATGAATAGGGCCCCAGACGGGGGGGGGGGGGGGGGGGCTGTGTCACTTGTCGATCCTACGAATTGACAATGTAATGCCCCTTGTCGATCCTAAGAAATGAGTCTTGTCCCTTGTCGATTTAAAGAAGTAGGTTTGTCCCTTGTAGCTAACCACCAGTATCCCCTTGTCCCTTAATTGTCATATAAGGACTAACACAGGGTCTTGTCCCCTTGTCGATTTTACCCGTCTGGGGCCCTATGAATTACGAGGGGATGCTAACTGATGATACAAGGATGATCTAATATATGCCACGAGGTGACAAGACCTGTATCCCAATGACAAGGTTATGTGTGCACCATACCCCCGGGAACATGCCCCCATCCCCACATCTCCTTGATGGCAGACTAATTGTGGCAACCTGATTTCTGCCAAATGACTCTTGTCAGACAACTAGCCCTCTTCGCCGGGTGGTTCGTTTTTTGATAAGGTGGAACTAGATAAATTCAATGGTGGAACTTGCTGGATTTTCATTAAAAAATGTGCAAATAAGGACTCAATTTTGTACTCAAAACTATGATTTGAATGAGCCATACAACAAAATGTTCATGCTTTCATGTTTTACTCTCTAGAGACCTTAATAATTGTCCGATTTACAAACCGCGAAAACTGGCATGGAGCTAATTATCCCCACTTTTAGGCTAGATAGGTGTAACGTGTTTGGTCTATGAGGGCTATGGGGGGGGGGGGGGGGGGGGGGTTCGTTCCAACCGACGAACCCCCCCCCCCCCCCCCCCCCACTAGCTACGGGCCTGTCAGAGGCTACAGCAAACACAGCAATTACTTATTCCTTAAAGTTGGTATATTTGATTTTTTACCAAATTTTAAATTCCACACGAAGATGTTCCTTATACTGTAAAGGTAAATTATTTGAGGATTGGGGGACATTAAAATGGTATTTATAGCCATTATTAGCGTGAAAGAGTGGGTTCCATGGGGTCTAGCCATTTCCTGTCCTTTACTGTGCATATTCAATGGAGGAATAGAATCGTGCACAATCTTATTCCAAAATGACCCTATTGACATTGGGCAATAAAATCTGATTAAAGCAAAATCTGAGGGAATGAAGAGGAATGGAATAGATATAGGAGTTAATTGTGCTTTTTGTCAATATTCTGACTCATTTCTGGGGATTTCTTTTGTCCCAGACATCGGATGTACTAAATTTAAGCATACACTTTACCCTAATCCAGATGAACACATTTTCCTACACTATTTGATGCAGGTGTGCACACTGGATATCATTTTGATCATATTTGACCCCTGTTTCCAATTGGTTACATTTTATGGGGGTTTGAATGCCATGGAATGTGAATGGAACAAAATGTCCCCCTTTTTTCAGCTTCTTTTACTCTGAATTGCATCACGGGATTAAAAAAAAGGGGGAAATACTTGCTTCTTTTTTTGATATTCCAATGAGCAAGGTGTACAGAGTACGGTATACAGAGCAAGGTATACAGAGTGAGGTATACAGAGTAAGGTATACAGAGTGAGGTATACAGAGTGAGGTATACAGAGTGAGGTATACAGAGTAAGGTATACAGAGTGAGGTATACAGAGTAAGGTGTACAGAGTAAGGTATACAGAGTGAGGTATACAGAGTGAGGTATACAGAGTGAGGTATACAGAGTGAGGTATACAGAGTAAGGTATACAGAGTAAGGTATACGGAGTAAGGTATACAGAGTAAGGTGTACAGAGTGAGGTATACAGAGTAAGGTATACAGAGTGAGGTATACAGAGTAAGGTATACAGAGTAAGGTGTACAGAGTAAGGTATACAGAGTAAGGTATACAGAGTAAGGTGTACAGAGTGAGGTATACAGAGTAAGGTATACGGAGTAAGGTATACAGAGTAAGGTATACAGAGTAAGGTATACGGAGTAAGGTATACAGAGTGAGGTATACAGAGTGAGGTATACAGAGTGAGGTATACAGAGTGAGGTATACAGAGTGAGGTATACAGAGTGAGGTATACAGAGTGAGGTATACAGAGTAAGGTGTACAGAGCAAGGTATACAGAGTAAGGTATACAGAGTGAGGTATACAGAGTGAGGTATACAGAGTGAGGTATATAGAGTGAGGTGTACAGAGTAAGGTATACAGAGTGAGGTATACAGAGTGAGGTATACAGAGTAAGGTGTACAGAGCAAGGTATACAGAGTAAGGTATACAGAGTGAGGTATACAGAGTGAGGTATACAGAGTGAGGTATACAGAGTAAGGTATACAGAGTGAGGTATACAGAGTGAGGTGTACAGAGTGAGGTATACAGAGTGAGGTATACAGAGTGAGGTATATAGAGTGAGGTGTACAGAGTAAGGTATACAGAGTGAGGTATACAGAGTAAGGTGTACAGAGTAAGGTATACAGAGTAAGGTATAGGCCTACAGAGTGAGGTATACAGAGTGAGGTATACAGAGTGAGGTATACAGAGTAAGGTATACAGAGTAAGGTATACAGAGCCGCTCAAAGTTTTATAATGAAAAATAGTGGTTCCCTCACTGTCAATCTGAGTTGTGTATTACCGTGAAACGACGCGTAAAATCCACGGCTAGTACATGAGTCAGATTACTCTGCAACTCATAGAATCGGCCCAAAGTCGATTTTCAAGTATGATATAATATTAAATTAATAATTGATTTTCATACCCCATGTTAGGCTCATGGGATTTGTCAAAGTTAGGGTTGCAGCCCAGCACACTCAGAAAAGTCAGCGTAAACCAGTGGTCTTAGCGACATTAATGACGCTGACTTTTTTGAGTGTGAGAGGTAGACACTAACGCTGGCCCGGGAGCCAATGGCTCATAATTTTGGGTCCGGGCCCGAAGTCTTCTTCAGAATATCCTTCCTTCTGACAGTGTGGTGTTGAAACACTCATCCTTTGTTATGTGTCCGGCATACAATTTGTCTTTCAGGTTTGTATACTTTTCATCTTCATCCCTGGAACGGGATCATGTTTGTCATTGTGCATTAAAGAATGTAGCCATGTAAAATACTACTGATGAGCAATTGTAATAATCTGCGATTCCCTTTACAGCGGAGAAGAGTGAGAGCCAAGCTGAAAACAACCTTTATAATGACTTGATGAAGAAACGTATCGCCAACCACATTAGACCAGTGTTTAATACATCTGCCACCATTTCGGTCTCATTTGGGCTGGCTTTAATCAGATTTGAATCACTGGTATGTATGTAAGATGGCTCCATCTGTGATATTTTATATTTTCATACATATTTACATGTACATACAGATATATAGATAGATACTTATGTATTGAACAGTTAAAATATCTTTTTCAAAATAGAATAGAATAAAACAACATAAATCAAATATAAAAGGAAAAACTCTAATCTTTGTCAGTTCTGGGTAACAATGATACTTTTTGTGATTTCCCCCTTTATACTTTCTATTGCTAGGATGAAATGCAGGGCGTTCTTCATGTGAACACATGGGCGAGATATGTAAGTGTATTTAATTACGAAATAAAGTCATTTTCTATTGGCAATGTATTTTAGGCTAGGCTAGCAGATATTCAATCAAAGTTGACATCAACGGTGTAAGTTTTATTTATAAAAGATTTGTTTGAATAAAAAGTTACTCCACATCACATTGTTTCTACAGTGAGATATACAGTGCGACCTCGATAATCCAGCCTACAATAATTCGGCACCCTCGATTCTCCGGCTGCTTTTTCAGGGATAGTTCTAAACATAAGCATAGAAAAATGCTTCAATAATCCGACGGATTCAAGATCCGGCCATTATTTTCAGGAAACGGGGGTGGTCGGTTTATCGAGGTCTCACTGTACCACCTTCTCTGAAGATTCGCCCTATACTTCTCTTTCAATATACTCATGAGGTTGGTGCTGGCTCATCACCAACACCCTTTTGACACTGCACTGAAAAAATAAACTTGTCTCCAGACTCATCTAAGTGACTATCATAAAATAAACGAGTCAAAAGTTGTCTAACCTATCAGGTTACCATCCCACAAATAGAATCTGGAGCTGGCAAATGTCTGGTTTTGGGCTGGCACATGCCAAGTGGGTCTTCTATCTCCAGTTAAAAGACCCACTTCCTTGTCACTTAGACTCATTTATTTTATGATCGTCACTTAGAAGAGTCTGGAGACAAGTTTACTTTTTGAGTGTGCCCCCTGATTAACCCGCACCCATTGAGAGAATTCTCTAGTGCTACTCACTTAAATCCCATTTGCTACCAGGCTATCGGTAGCAACCTGTATCTGTTCTCCCTCCTTCTTTAATCGCTAGACTAATCACAGTAGCTGGGCATAGTGCTCCCCTATCCTGTTCCTAAAAATAGGTTGGCAATCTCGGCTTTCAGGTTGGCAAATTCAGAACTTCTCTTGCTTGTTTTAATACACAGTTTTTTTTCTCACATTCTTAGCCTGCTTGTTATTCTCCTCTAGCCAACTGTATTGTCTCAGGCAAGGTCATGAAAAAGGACATGTCCTTTTCTCATACATTGCATAAAATGAAGGTATAAGTGACGGTTGAGGTAAATGGAAGCTAAGCTGTCACCACCTACTATGAAGACCTTGTCTGGGATGACCTGGTGAGGCCCCTGACTGCAAGAGCACAGTCACGGCAGTGGCGGATTTAGAAGGGGGGGCCACACCCCCCCCCCCCCTTGGGAAATTAAAAAATAAATAAAAAAGGAGAAAGAGGAGAGGAAAAGGAAAAAGGTCCCCCAAACCGGGCCTTTTCTGATCCCCAAGCCTGGCCCTTTCTGGAAGCCAAAGCTGACCCTTTTTGGAACCCAAAGCTTGCCCTTTTAATGCCAAAATGTGGCCCTTTCTGGCCCCCATACCAGGCTCTTCATGACCGCCAGACTGGGCCCTCCGGACCCACAAACTGGGCCCTTTCTGATACTCAAGCCTGGCCCTTTCTGGAAGCCAAAACCACCAACCTCACCTCTTCCTCTAACTAAACTTGGCTCCTCCTAATGCTCAAACAGTGGCCTTTCTGATACGCAAGCCTAGTCCTTTCTGACGCCCAAGCATGGTCCATTCTGATGCCCAAACTTACTCTAGAGCATCACTCTGTCCCTCCAAGATAAATTGTACCAAATATACCATATTTCATCATTTCCCCTCTAGACTTTCCAAATGTTCTAAATCGTCTACTTCATAAAGAATGCCTATAGTCTGTGGCACCAAGAAAGGGACTATTGAATTAGGCTTGTTTTCTATGTGAAACAACATGTAGAAGCAACTCAAATGAGCACAAAATATTTCCCGATGAAGAGCTAAACACATACACATGAGAATAAATGTTTACAATCAGGGAAATTTTTCATTCTCTTGCTTGTAAAGTGCAGTTTCATAACAATATTGGCAAGCACTCTTTATGGCACACTATAAGTATAGGGAATATCATCAAAACTCCCCAAAAATGCTGATTTTAAGCAATTTTTGAATATTTCGATCTCACTTTGTGGAAAGGCTCACATTTGCATTTCTTTTACCAGAATGTTCTAAATGGTACCATTGTGAAGAAAAAATTGTTCCCTGATTTATTTGATGACTAATTCCATCTCTGACAGTGTATTCCAATTCCTATAGGTGCAAATGCAAATCAAAGTCAACAAAATTATAACATTTCAGAAATGTTTCTAGGGTATTTACAAATTTCACAATTACCCACATTTCTCCAGAGAAACATAACATTGTCATTACCTTAAACTACAGAGTCTTGGCTAAAAAACGTTTTTTACATGAAGATGATGCGACTACTAGTGCCAAAGTAGGGGATCATGACGTGAAATGCAAAAGGGCAAACATAGTTTGGCAGTCCCTTTCTTGGTGCCACGGACTATAGCCCAATGATAAAGAATAAATAAAGATCTGAGCCATAATGTATGCAGTGCTTAAAATACAGCACATCACTCTATTTTTCAAGTTCTTCCCTCCAAAAACGAGTTTCCAACCGCAATCATATTAGAAAAATGCAAAACTGAGCCTTAATTTGTTTTGCGCCAGAATGCATCATTTCAGGTCTAGAGATCCCAAATTTTCTTTGGGGCGGCATGGCCCCAAACCCACTAGGTAGTTCCACTGCTGCACTTCCCTTGTGGTGCTTGGGAAAACTGACTTTCACCTTACTTTAGTTAGATCTTGGCCCCCCTTCAGAAATTCCTGGATCTAGCAATGGTGCCGCACACCTAGAAAAATATGAGTGTCAGCTTGACGATGGCTAGGTCACCAAAGGGCAACAGTCAGGCAGTCTAGTGGGGGTCAGGCATTGCTGGACTCACCCACATAAGGGTCAGGCATTGCTCACCCGAAGGCCATGCTGGATCCTCATGTCGTTAGTCGTTAGTCGTTATCTCCCTCCAAGGGTCCAGCAAGCAGAGTCAGACTCTGGCATGAGGGTCCGGTATGGCCAGACTCTCAAGCAATTTTCCGATATTCCAGCCTGTTATTGAAGGTACAGCATCCTCACTAAAATGGCCCTTGACCCATGGTTTTTAGTCCAGCAGTGCCTCACCCTTGTGTGAAAGTGCTTTTGACAACATGGGCTTACTCAATTCTGCCTCAATGCATTAGGACCTTTATTAGTGGGAACGTTATCCCCTACAGGAGGAGGTCAGTCTCATCCCTGGCTTTGGTGGTGTCATAATACAATGTCAGAAGTTAGTGTAGCTGCACAGTGACTTATACTGAAGATGTATAGTATAAAAGGAGGTATTTTTGGTTTCAAACCCAAAAGAACTCCTTTTATACTGTACATCTACAGTATAACTCGCTGTGCAGCTACAGTTACTTCTGACAGTGTAGGTCATAAGATATTGAGACTGGGGAGGGGGGGGGGATTCATCAGTACTTCAATTAGATACACCGGAGGAAGGGGCTAATGGGGTGAGAAGTGTGGTTTATTTGAACTATCAATGTAACCACTGACTAAGTCTATAAGACTTCAATCAGCTCTAGAACTCATTAGCCAGGCTCTCCGTCGAGCTCGCCAGGTCCTCCCAAACAAGGACTAGAGCATGTCTCTTGTCTCACCATCTTGTTTCTGTTGTTTACCTGTCTGTGCAATTCTTCACTAAATCAACCACCAGTTGGATAAAAATCCATGTTCGTCCAATAGTCCGGTTGCTGATCATGCTAAATGACATAAGTAAGGATGGCATCATATTTTTTGCACCGTCGAGTAGTTGCTCCTTGGCCTTCTAAGTCCATTTTAACTCCTGATTCTGTCACATATTCCTCTCTGCTTTGGTGCCATGGTTTACTCCTTCGCCATCCCTGTCACCAGAGCTCTTATTATTACACACTGTGGCCCTGATAGAATTAACAGCTTTTTTTGATCCATTTGCCTTTAGGTGTGGAATGACCTGTACTTGAGATGGAACCCTGCCGACTACGATGGTATTGACCACACCCGTATACCTGCCGATCACATTTGGAGCCCTGACATTGTGGCATATAACAGGTTAGGTGTTGTCTTTAGGTATTTATATATAGGCCTATATATATGTGTATACCGTACTGTCGTGTTTAAGGGCCCCGGCGCTTATAACTTTGGAGGGGTGATTACCCCCGGCGCTTATACAAGACAGGCGCGTATTCAAGATCCAGTTTTAGTGCTTAAGAGCAATTTCAAGACCCTCATACCCCCGGCGCTTATACAAGACCGGCGCTTATTCAATACCCGGTGCTTAAACATGACGGTACGGTATGTTAGAAATAGGAATATGCACAATTCTGGATTTGCCCTTGTGCGATCCTGGAATTGAACTTACCGTAAATTCCCACATATAACCCGCACCTCGCGTACAACCCTCACCCCGACTTTGGGATATATACCCACATCTGGGGTTTGAAAATTGCTATCTTAGTACTGTTCTATAATTTCAAAAACCCTCGTATTAACCGCACCTAGACTTTGAGAATAATGTATAACCCGCACTAGAGGCTTGGTTCATGTATAACCCGCGGGTTATACGCGGGAATTTAAGGTAGCAAGGGTTCCGCAAATTCTTACATAGAAGGCACAGCTTGTTTTCAAGTCAAAATGTAAGGTTGATAAAGAGATTTTCCTACAATAGTACAGCACTAAAAGACCAATCTTGATGTAACTACCTCTCAACAAGTAGAAAGTTTTATGGTTTATTAGCTAGCTTGCATGGACACACTCATTGATTTAGCAAGCCAGATGTGTTATTATGACAGCTTTATTCTGGTGTAAGGGCCGGGCTCTCAAAATCTCACACCTCAATGGCGGAACAAACATAATTTTGAAATATATTTCATTTTTATTCCTGCATAATTATATGTTTCAGAAGAATAGGTAATTCATGTGTGTTAAATGTTTTCCTTCGTGACTCTTAGGGATATTAGCCTGATGCTTATGGAACACAAAGAAAGAAAGAAATCCTATGTCACCAGGCTTATCTTTTGGGGGCCATTCACAATTGGGTGCATTGTGTATAACCCTCATTTCTCAATGAAAATGGAGGGATACATTTATATGATCATTAGGAACATGTTGAAAACAAGAAAATAGGGGGTCATGGGCAAAACTGAATTATCCTGAATTAATCATAATGATATCTCATCTATTTACTATATGAGCCTATGGGCATGGCAAATTGGAAATCATAAGTGATCATGATATGTAAAATGCCATGCTATGGCACTTGAACGGTGGATAAAGGTACATAATGATATATGAGTAAGGGAAATATCATGGTTAGATTGAATGAAATACCTTTAAATTATTGTTGCCTTAAATGTAAACATATTACAGTTTATGATCAACTATATAACTACTTATCAAACAACCAACATGTTTATCATAATTCAAACCTTATTTCTTTACATTCTGTAGGGTTGCGGACTCGGAGGTGTCTGATGCCCTTACTGTTGTGTCATCCGATGGTACAGTACTGCACATCCCCCCAGTTACGACACACACACACTGCAGTCTGGACTTCACCTACTTCCCTTTTGACACACAAGTCTGCAAGATAAAAATGGGGTCCTGGGTATATGACGGATTTAAGGTAATGTTTTATGAAGTATAAGTTTAAGTTCATTGTTAAAACTCTTGGTATTTGATGTTTCATAAATTCATGATAAATTAGAGCAGGCTTCAAATAATTTTATCAAAAAAGACTTGTTTATCATGCAAATTACATCAAGTTTTCTTTTGGACAATTTCTGAGACAATTCCTTACCAAAATGCATTTCTCTTGAAGATGTTTTTTAAGCTCAGCTCCCCATGTTGGATAGTATAGGGCAGGGCTACCAGCTCAAAAGGCAACTATACCTATGATTGGTTGTGAAATCCTGTTGAGCCTTAGACCCCTTGAAGGGACCAAATAAAAACCATACACCATGAACTGATATAACTGGGAGCTTTTTTAAACAATAGGAAACAGATTATTACATATATACACACATGGTGATTTTAGAATTTAAAAGAAGGGCTTGTCTGCCCTATGTGAAGTGAAATACATTGTTCTGTTTGTGAATACCAGGATATCATCTAAAAATATCTTTCAGGTGGACCTTGGGTTCTATGATGGTCTTGAGAAATTTGATCTCAGTGACTACGTCCAGGGTGATGAGTGGGAGGTTATTGATCATAGCGCTAAGAAGAACGTCAAGTACTACCCATGTTGTGCAGAGCCGTATCCAGACCTAACGTTCAGCCTGACTGTGAGACGTACAACAAACTACTACACCTTTGTGTACCTGGGTCCTGCTGTGGTACTCTCACTCCTGGCCCCCTTCATCTTTCTGTTGCCACCTGGCGACCAGCAGAAGATCACACTAGGTCAGTGGGAATATTGGCCCTTTAATGTGCTATGCAAAGTCTTTTTGTTACGTTTGTGCATGAATGCAACTCAGCAATGCTGCATATTTTTATGCCTTCTCAATGGGGTGGGTGATTATACTGGATGCAGTGACAATACATGTAGTTCAATATATATAATGTCACAGAATGATCTAAATTCTATCAAACCTAGCTGAATTATGTTACCACTTGTGCAATAGTGTCCATAGACTGTGGCTGAGCTTTTTACAAGCTGAGGGACCGCCATGAAATCAGAAATCTTGACTCAAGTTTACCTACACAGTAATGCCATTAAACAATGAGGATTATGAATAACTTACATTTGGTAGAATATGGTAGAAGAGATTGTGACAGGAAATATAATCATTCAATATGAGCTTGTTGGTACATTTATCATATATCAATCTGGTTATTTTTCTCTACCAGTAACTGTTACTCCAATTCAGGACTTCATTCTTTGAAATCCTTGTAAGTTTCTCAGTTCTCACTTCTACCCTCAGGTGTTGGTCTGTTGGTGTGCTACACACTGTTCTTCTTGGAGATGGCGACCCACCTGCCAACTATCCATGGCCACACTCCCCTTGTTGGTAAGTAGCAAACATCTTGTAATGATAGAATATTTAAACCCCTACAAATATTTCATGTGTAGTGGTTGATAATAAAATCAGAAGCAGGGTGTCATTTTCAGGCTGGCACAGGCACCCAAGGAGAGAGAAGTGTCCCACAGGTGTATACGCAGCGTCCCTTGAACCTAATACATAGACATTATACTTTTACAAAACCTGCACTCATATGCTTCGACCGGTGGCATACCATTCTTTTTTTTATAAGATCTGCACTGATTTGGAATAAAACAATGTATGAAAAATTCAATTCATTTAGTTTATCACTAGATGACAAGTATCATTGTAAGGAATATAATACCATCATTTATCAAACAGAATCCTGCTTCACATTTTGTCTAAATATTGCAATTTCATAGCCATAACTATTTCCTTCTCTTTGCAGATAAGTACTACATGACAATGTATGTACTGGTGGCTATGGCCATGGCCCTGTCTACCTTGGTCTCCAACCTGGCCAGGAGAACTGTCACTTTCAGACATCCACCGGAAATTATCAAAAAGGTGTTATACTTTAGCATGTTTTAACAGGTTACATACTTAAGAATATAGTTGCATTTTAAGTGCAAATAAATATTTGCAAAGTTTGTATGAGGTCAATGCCATTTTGTTTTGATTCAATTTGTCTTCTGGAACAGGCTATTCCCTTCAGGCTTATATCTCTGTACTATAACTCTCAATAAATTTGATACAAATTTCCCTGCCCTCCAATGATCTTCACACTAAATTTCCAAAAGTTGTTCTCAATAATCTGCACCATATAATTATATGTATATAATTATTATACTACCTGTACTACAATGATTTTAATGTTCCACCATTTGATTGCAGGTGTTACTGAGCTGCCTTGGTCGCTGCCTGTGTGTGTCCTACTCCATGTATTCTGACCTGCCACCGGCTGAAGAAGACGCCCCAGACGTGAAAGTGACAGGGACAGGACGGGGGGCGATGCAGCGTCAGCCACCAGCTGGGTCTGACATCAAGGAGTGGCTGCTGATTGCCACAGTGGTGGACCGCCTCTTGTTCCTGGTCTACCTGGTGCTGAGCGTGGTCCTCACCATTATCATACTCTCTTGTCGCGGTTAACCCTATGATGGTGGCATTATGTGCAACGCTGTATGTCTCAAACTGATTTGATATCATGGGGCACCATCACATATTTAAACACTTAAAGGTGTTACATATTGTGGCTTGAATTAGGGACCAATCTTTGCTCTGAGATAAGAGTTATGTAATTTTGACATAACATTCAACATAATCAAACAATCAGAAATGTCCCAGTCTTATATAAACACTCTGGTATAGTGGTCTTGATTTTTGTCTTAAGCACTTAAATAGGACCTAGATTAGGCACATGTTTTATATAGGCACCAAAGCTGTCACCCCCACCAAATTGGAGGACAGACCAGCACCTCATCGCTAGTGTACAGAACCTGAAATATACTATATACATATGTATATCATTCTACAAAGTGTTAATGTTGCCCTTCTCTGGTGATACTCAGTGTGGTCCTCATCAAAGTTATATTGCCACGTTGATGTATCAAATAAAACACTTGTTAACTCTGAGATATTTCCTTATTTTTCTGCACACTATGAACCCCTCAGTCACATCTTCATGCACAGAATCCAATGCCCTCCAACTCAACTTAAAAGTTTGGGGGCCTAGGTATGCCCCCCCCATTTTTTGGAAAAACCCTAATTATAGCACACCAATGCATGTGTAAATTGATTATCAAACATGGGTGTAAGCCAGCATTCACGCATTTCCCCCTCTAGATGGGTTCACAGAATTAGCAAAAGTAGCACATGCCAATATAGCCCAATTTGGTGTCGTCCACAAGTAATAATTACTAGTAAAGTCATGTCCTATTCTCTAATCATGTGAAAAATGTTGTTCTAATTTCATGTTTAAAATACACACACACGCATACACACAGAGAAAACATGTTCTTTTCAAAATGAAAAACACCCTTGCAAAATTGGCCCATGCCAAGCTTCTGCTTGCAAGTCCAAAGTCATGACCACTAGACTATAGTATATATGGCCCAGGGCATCAGGTATACACTCAGAACTCCTACTGTAAAAACCTTGCATACAAGTTGCAGCTAGTATGCGAATCAGATCAGGGTTGCTGCTTATAGGATCAGCCAAGTGTCAGGGTGCGGCTTATACGTGGGTTTTTGCTACTATCAGGTAGGGGACAGGAATACCTTTTTGGGACGTACCACTTTTGTGGTACAGTCCTATCAAGTAGACCATGCCATTATGGTACTGTGCATGGTATTGGGGCGTACCATTTAAATGGTACATTTGGTGTGATCATTAGGCCATGACCATGAGCCCATTGCAAGGTCTAGCTGCAGCTGCCTTAGTACCTTATCAGTAATCCAAAACCATGGGTACTATCTATACAAACACTCAGGGTATGGATTAGGGAGAAAATCCCCCTTTTCCTCATGCTTTTCCCAGTTTGTGACCTTACCATTCCATAGGGAGATAAAACCAAAACGCAGAGTGATACATTAGTGCCTAGGCTACTACTCTGTATGTTTATATTTATCAGCAAATATAACAGGAAATTCGGAAATGGATTTTGCTGGGTCTCTGTAAGAGTATTTTATGAAAGTGCCATGTTCAATGCACGATATTTGAATAAATATACATGATTGAAATTTGCAAATTGGCTAGTGTGTAGATACATATATCCTCTTTCCAAGTACAACTCATTTAGGGCGTACTAAAATAGCGGTTCTGGCCCCAACCTGACTATGGTACAGTATTAAAAGTCACCATAATCAGATCTCTGGTCCAGCTAATAGGATGGGCCTAAAGTCAGGGTGAGGCTTATATGCTAGTAAGGCTTATTCGTGAGGTTTTACGAAACTTAGATTGCCATGTTAAGAGGTTAGCACAGGAATACCTGGTGGAAATGTTTAGATCTATTTTCTCCATTTTATTGAGGAAGGAGATCACTATTGCAATATTGCATTGATGTCATGGGGGGTTAGGACTTTCTGTATTTCTTACCATTTTTCCATTTTTCTTTTCCAAACTTGATAGATAATAGTTAGACATAATCCGCTCAAATTACAAGTTGTATAATGTTGACCGGGATGTGATTAGAGCCGGGGACCCTTCGAATACACTACCCTGTGCCTATCCATTTGGCCACCAGGTAACTTGCAAAGTTGTGTGTTGTGTTAGATAATTAATCATGTTACTTCAATGGGTAGGAATGTGTGGGTTTGGACCCCACATTAGGGACCTTTAGCAACCCACGTAAAAGATCATTTTCTTGATCTACTATGGATAGAGGGCGGAGTATTAGTGAGAAAACCTCCATGGAGCGGTAAATTATGGTACATATCCGCACATATTTTTCTCCCTCCAAGAAAATTTGGGATCTCTAGACTTGAAATGGTCTTTTCTGGTGCATTTTGGCACAAGATTCATTAGGTTCAGTTCCCTAATTTTTCTGTATGATTGGGGATGGGTTTCAACATTGGTTTATGCGTGGAAGATTTTGAAACATGTCGAAAGTCTATGTTGCAATTTTAGCATATCACAATATCATGGCTCAGAAATCATTGGGCTTAAGTGAGCACTATGGGGCCCTTAAAGGGTTAATATATATATATATATAAGTACTCCAAGGGTAGTATCATTTGGCTTGTCACCAGAGGTCAGCTATGTAGGGCTCAGGCTGATGTACTTAATTAGGGGTGAAGACTATAAGTATAAAGGCGTGCAGTAGCACACACAGACCACATGCTTGTCTCATCCTGTGGTAGGGTGGCCGGACCATTTTTTTAAAACGTTCTGATATACAAGTGTTATACATCTAGTTAAAGCCCTAATATTGGCATTTAATAAACCAGTCATGTTTCATTGATAAAATGATTGCTGAAAGAAATATACTCAATCATAAATGCCTCACCACTGCAGAGCTTCTGACAGGTTTTGAGTTCTTCTTAGACCTACAGCTAGGACTAAATCCTCAGTCATAGCACCTACCTGCTGCAGTGTTAAGTATGTGAACTAAATGTCCCCTCTTTAGCCTATACAATAGTGGTGCCCTCTAGTGCTGATTATATGATATTAACCTTTGGAAGCCCCCAATATGACCCCCAGCAGATAGTCTGACGCTGGCTGGTGGTAGGCTGTTTTATTTCCATTCCAAATACATAATTTTCAGTTGATTTAGCTCTATTTTCAGTAGTCTACCGTAATCTACCAATTAAAGAGTTCTAGAAAAATAATTGAGCTAAAAATTCTTAATTTTAGGAGGCTTATCTACATAAGATATAATTGTCTCAAGTAACTATAGGACCCCCCATGACATGCCTGCATACAAAACGCTTCAAACGAAAAAAGAATTTCGTTGATACATGGATTTGCCATCAAACAGTGTCAATTCTCCCAGAGGATTGGTTCAAGAGATCACCCAGTTATAGAGCTCAAGACAGACTGAAAATCTGAAGGTCTATCAACATTGCTCATAAATTACATTATGTAATACAATTTATGATGCTAATTCCAGCTCATGTATGGAGGATCCATTCAAGATCTCTTGATACCAAGTTACTAGAGGTCTCTATCTGCTCCCTAGCCAAAAGGAGAGGCCATCATAAAAGGGTCACTGAACATAGGATCAGATAGGGCCCGGGTGATCAGCTACCACACAACAAGCACATAACCTAAGGGTGTAGTGAGGAGGACAAGAGAGAAATGCCATCATGGAGACCAAACTGAGTCTTCTGTGCCTGCTACTCACTGTTATAATACAAGTGAGAGGTAAGTAGTAGCAATCATTACTATGAACGTTTTTACAAGAGGGAAGCGGGCATTTGCTGTAAAACATGTGAGAGACAACAAGTGAACATTTTGTCATTCTCTGCTATCATATTTAGTCATCATCTATCTTAAAGTGTAGTGTCTCATGGTCACCTCCCCCCCCCCCCCCTTAATTGGGAGTGTGGGGCACTGTTTATACATATTGACTGTAGGGAGTAGGAGGGCAGCATGAGGGATTGAGAGGGGAGTATTGGATATGTTGCAGTGCCTCCCTACCACTTCAACTCACGGCCAAAGGGAGGGGGGGGGGTTGTAGTGGCTAAGGGAGGAGGTACTTTTGACATTTTTATCCACAATATAATATTATCAAAAAAAAGTATACTTACAACATATTCAGTATAAATAAATGAAATTCAATAAGAGCTTAGGGACTTGAACAAGTCTAAGGACAGACAGGTCACAAGACAAGTTATTACTATATCATAGTGAAAGACTTTGGAGATGTCAAATATATATATTTGACATATTATGCCAAATTAATATTAACCGGTACTCAAAACTAAAGCTTGAGGAAAGTTTGATTAAATGGGAAGAAGCAGCCAGATAGGGAGGAATACACATCTTATGTCATAGGGGAAACCTGCATACACACTCTATGAATCCTAATGAAAAGGCTAAAAGCATGGCGTACACCATTCCCCTATCCCCACCCATAATGACAAGATAATTGTAAATGACTCTTGCGTTGGGCTACAATAAATGTGTAAATTGCTTATTACTTAACTCTTTTAGGACGACGCCACATTCATTAGTTATTAGGATGATGCACCAATGACAAAAGGCATCGTGCAGTAAAGCATTATGCTGCCCTTAAAGAGAGGCCGACAAAATAGATGCACTATAGGCCTCTGCGTGGATCTCTGGAAAATCACCCAATTAAGTCACAAAAAGCCTAAAATGTCCATTACGTGCCCCCGAGCGCAGTATAGTGCTGATCTGATGACTGCACTGATAAAATGAGGGTGTCCAAGGTTGTCAAACAGTTGTCTTGTAAGAAGATGTTAGGGTCTTCTAAGTGACTGTCATAAGATATACAAGTAAACCGGTGTTTATCTGAAGGCCTGCCACCTTACATCCCATGAAAGAGCACTATAGGCTTGTCTGATTGACAATACACTGTACTAGCTCTGGCTGTGGCCCATTCCAAGCAAAAACGCTATTGACAGTAAGAACTGTCAATAGTGGAAAAGTGCATAAGATTTTTGTTATTGACAGTTTACACTGTCAACAGTGGAAATTATTCCTGTTATAAACAGTTCCTCATGCAAACTGTCAATGGTGGAATGTTTCTGTATTATTGACAGTTCCCACTGACATTGGAGTGAAAAAGTGCTTTTTTCACCAAAATCGGTATTGTAGCCAAAATTGGTTTTGGACTAAAATCGGTTTGGCCCCCAAAATCGGTTCGGAACCAAAATCGGGTGCCAAAATTGGTTTTGGCCTAAAAATCGGGTTTTGCCCTAAAAATCGGTTTTGCCCTAAAAATTGGTTTTGCCCCAGAAATCGGTTTCCACCAATATCGACCTTCCCACCAAAATCGAAGGGAGGAAATTCCCACTATTGACAGTTTATTGAAGAACAGTCAATAACGCTATAATTTATCATTATTGACAGTGTAAACTGTCAATAAGAGAAGCATATCCCACTATTGACAGTCTGAGCTGTCAATAAGAGGAAAGTTTACCACTATTGACAGTTTGATCTGTTAACAGCTAAATCAAGGTGGGCCAGCTATTGACGGTCTGAACTGTCAATAATAGAAATCAATCTTCTCATTGACAGTTTGAACTGTCAATACTAGGATAAAATTCCCTTATTGACAGTTCAAACTGTCAATACCAGGATATAATTCCCTTATTGACAGTTCACACTGGCATTTTCTCTTATTGACAGTTCCTTTTTTGGAACTGTCAATAAGAGAATCTTTTTTCCCTGATTGACAGTTCGAACTGTCAATATAAGGGAATTATATCCTGGTATTGACAGTTTGAACTGTCAATAAGGGAATTTTATTCTGTTATTGACAGTTCGAACTGTCAATAGTCGCGGCCCATTTCAAGTCACAAGTCCACAGGGTCGTCAAATTCAGAACACTAGAAAAAGTTAACTCTTTAAGGGATGCGTACAATTTAGATATGCTTTATACCTTTTGTGGAGGGTATAAACAGAAATCCTTTAAGTTAAAAAAGAAAATCATAATACTCTGCCATCCCCTTAACAGCATTTGAGGTCCAAGCTAATGATAAGCTCTATAATTGTGTAGTCCGGTGAAGGACCCTCTAACCCTCTATGTCTCACTCCACCCCATCAAGTCAGCTTTATTAATAAATGCAGCACTGGCTAATTACTCACAAGGGCTTCATTCATGCATCATGCTAACACAGGGCATTGCATATATTAAAGCACTCTGCAACAGAAATATCATAAACAATTTTCATCTGCAACATCCTTTGCAGCGTTTGAAGGCCAAGTTGAAGATAAGCTTTATCGTGATTTGATTAAGGCCGGTGGGATCGCCAAACACATCCGGCCAGTGAAGGACCCTGATACAACCCTGAAAGTCCAACTAGGCCTTGCTTTGATCAGATTTGAATCCCTGATACGTATGTAAGGTATTTTTCAAAATCATAAAGTGTTTATTATGTCAAAGGAAAAAACTCCAATATCAGGCAAGAACTAACTACTAATACACAGAGAAAAGAAACAGCGTCAAAAGAGAGTCCAGGTTGCCTCCACGGCTCCCGATTGCCTAAGGCTAAGGGAGCCTAGGTGACTCCCTGATTGGAGTCACCTAGGGGAGTCACATAGCTCTCTGGCTCACCTAAGGGAGTCACATGGGGACCTGGACTCCCCTGGAGAGGGGAGTCATTCTGGAGGCAACCTGGACTCCCTTTTGACGCTATTTCTTTTCTCTGTGTGCTTGTTGTAAATATTTTGGACTTCAAAGCCAGCTGTATAGTTGTACTTGTGTGAGATATGTGAGCAGGCAAGCCGAGGGAATACTCCCTGCAGGATTAAATTAATTCCAATTTTAGCCAGGGTATCCACCATGGTCTAAAATGTGAGATATAGACAAAATAGTTCTAGGCGTTCTCCCCTCTGGAAGTTCCCCCCCCCCCCATGATTTCTCCCCCCTGGAACTCTCCCACCCTGGAATTCTCCCACCCGGAATTCTCCTCTGCCCTCATCAGTTTGATACTTTTGTCCAAGTTTCCACGTCAGGGGAGTAGTATTTGCCTGCAGTATTACAAATGTATTGGGTAATAGAAAGTTCTTTTTGGTAGGGAAAACCAGTTCCTCGTCAACCCGAGTTCTTTTTGGTATATCGGTTGCTCTGCCCCCGCACCCCCTTTTCTCTTTTTCCCCTTCTATTTTCTTCTTGTCAACAAGACAAACCCTATTTCCTGTAATCCTATATAGAAGGGGGGAGAATTCCAGAGGGGACATTTCCAAGGGGGGAGAATTCCAGGGGGGAGAATTCCGGGGGGAGAATTCCGGGGGGGACTATTCCAGGGGGGAGATCGCCTGACACCAGACAGAATATTGCTCTATGGTCTTTTTCTGTAGATTACTATAATATCACACAAACCACGGATATCCCATTTTTGGCAAGAAGTCTTTAGAACCTAAACCTTCACTGGAAAGGTGATGATATAATGTTATTGGCATGTTTCTTAGGTGAGCCCTTTTCCTTGCCTATACACATATGATCTCCACCAAATATGCCTGTTGATTTAAGATATTTATCCTTTATACTTTCCATTGTTAGGATGAAGTTAATGGCATTTTTCATTTTGAACACATGGATGAGATATGTAAGTGTGTTTAATTATCAAACAAATTCATTGCACATTTTCCCATGGGACCATGTCATCAACACACTATATGAAAAATATCAGTGGGATTACCTGATAAAAGTAAAACAAACAAACAAACCCTATGCTATCCCAGTTAGACAGGGTAGACACCGCTGGCTTTACAATTAGCAGTCCTTACAGACACGTGCACCTCCCTGGTTAGCTCAGTCAGTCTATGGAAAAACATAGATGTATGTAATGTATGTGTATGCAGAACTCTCTAACGAGAGTATTAGTGCTGCAGCATTGGAGAGCTAGGAGCATTATTTCTGGCGACACCCATCACCAAAAAAGACTAAAGGTCACTATATACCACTGGAAAGCTCTGATCATGGGCTTTTCAGATATGTCGAGCGTAAAAGAAAAGGTTGCGAGGAATCCAAGATGGCCGTCAAAATCCAAGATGGCCACCAAAATATCCGAATTCCATCTCCAATGACCTAGATATGGCTTAGAATACTTTTTTAACACTGCCTACCCCCCCTAATTTGGACCCAAGGAATCCAATGGTTCTATTGGTTTGTTTCCGAGACAGCTGGTTGCTTAGCAACAACTGTCCTAATTGTTTATCTGCCTAGCAACACAGTTTTCCATGGTCCTGAGGTTGATTACAACCATACCTACCCCCCCCCCCTCCTAAATTGGACCCAAGGAATTCAATGGTTCTATTGCTTTGTTTCTGAGGTAGCTGGTTGCTTAGCAACAGATATTCTAATTGTTTATCTGCCTAGCAACACATATGTCCATGGTGCTAAGGTTGATAATAATCATACCTACCCCTTTAAACTGCACCCAAGGAATTCAATGGTTCAATAGATTTGGACCGGCTCCTTAGTGGACATGTCTATATATAGCAAAAAGGGCGTTTGTTATTCTTTCTCGGCGTGGATAATCCTCACCATGGGGGGCATTCTCGGGTCTGACCATCCCCTCCCTTCCTTACCGGGTGCATCATCTCTGGGAGGCGTGCACCCGGGCCATTCATATACCATTGAGTTACTCATTGACTGCTTACTTTGGTACAAAATTCTAAAGTACTCCGTAGAAGGATTTTCCACTCTTTTAATTACATGTGCATAAGCAGCTAAACAATTGATTTAACAATAATAGACAGGTATCATTCAACCAGGGCTCACGATACCATTGTCTTTATCTATAAGAAATCAAATAATAGAACTAACAGAAAAAAAGCAGAGGGGCTATATTGTGTACATACCAGAAATCTATAGGCCTAATAAACCTCTTTCATAAACCGCCATTCCTGATAAGCTGGCACCCCCCTCCACCAATTTCTTTTTTAGCAATTTCAGATTTTCACGTTAATGATTGGATAAAAATACCTTCCTTATGCCACTTCCATTAGTATACTTGTTTCTCATCGCTTAGCTGTGAGAAGTATGAAGAGGGTGTTTTTTTTTCTGTTTTGTTTTTGCGGTCACTCAGAGCACCAAATAGGTGGGGGGGGATTTAGGCTCTCAGCAAACTTCACGTTCACATTTGAATGATTTTTAAAAAAATCTCCAAAGCATGATTTCAGTCACGCACACAGTGATCAGAAACAAGTATATTATCAACAGTGGCCTTCCAAGCCGAGCCATCACCTTTAGAGAAAGCCGAATCAGGCCTAGAATCCCTTTAACTCTTCCTTTACCAGGCTCCACATAAAGACACCCCTCCCAAGACCAGATTTTTTCAAATGAAATTTAAATGGGATATTGTCATTTAGGAGATGGCCTAACCTTTTAGAAACTGAAAGAATTTTGTAAATATTCAAACTAGAAGTATATCTATGATAAAATGAACAATATTGAATAACCAGAAAGTAAGATACCCCAATGGCCCTAAGTGTTCCAATTAGGGAGATAAAGCCCTATTTGAAATTAAATATGGCTTATTCTAATGTATATGTTGCTATTGAAACTTGCATTTAGGCCAGAATGCATTAAAATAGACTTTAACTTTTGGTACCATTTTTTTCAGCAAAACCATTTTTCACCCAAAAAACAACATTGTTTGACATTTTTCATGATTTTTGCCTTAAATATTGCTTAAATCATATTGAAAATGTGTTAAATATCATCTTAGTTGAGATGCCCAGCATTTCTAAAATATTGAATGTATGTACAAACCGATTAAGATATGCAGAGACAATATGCCATAGACTACTCTCAGAAAAAATCATGGGATTCTACCAATTTCTAGGCAAACCACAGGGGGTCAAAAATCGGCCAAAATCGGCCCAAAATCGGCGAGTAACTCGCAATAATGCGTGTACGGTCCTGTACTGTAAACTCGCAATAATGCGTGTACGGTAAAGGAAGGGTTAAAGGTTCATTGTTTAATAGTGCCATAGGAATAAAGGCACCGGGGATAATTTCTTTTTTTTGGGTGGTCGGTGGGGGCGTGACCCGAACCCCCCTCTAAATTCGCCACTGGTTATGTATGTTTATATACAACTGTATTCTATGTAGAATGTAACCATACAATGAGTGCCTGTGTCCCATTTTCCAACTAAAGTGTTCTGTTATAAATTCTAGGTTATTTCTCCTGGTAACTTATGTCCAGAGTAAAGAGGTAATCGGTTCTAAATATGGCATTTCCTTATGGAGCTATACATTTCCTTCACAGTATAGACTCCTGATATACCTATCTTACTGAAACTATTTTCTAATGTTGCCTAAACTATGTTTTCTTGATATATTTATGCATCAGAGTGAAGAGCTCAATGGCCGGCCAATGCTATATGAATGAGGCGGGTGCATGACTTCCAGGGATGATGCACCCGGACTGAGTGGGCCAGTGCCACCTGGCGGTCAATGTTGGCGACGGGAGGGGATTAATACCTGCTGTGCGTTATATATAGTAACCCGGTTCTGAACTATTGGTTTGCTGCTAACACAGCTAGTTGCCTAGCAACGACTGTTATTATTGTTTATCTCCCAAAACAAAAGATATTTCCATGGTCCTGAAGTTCATTACCAACAAGCAATGTAAAAACTAAACAACTTTGATCCAGGCTTTTCTATGGTTTAAGGTTGATAAAGAAACAAGCTCTATGGACTCTTCAGGTAGCTCTTGGGATCCCTTTAGCAGCTCTTGGGACCCTGCAAGCAGTTCTGGGGACCCTCTAAGGGGATTTGTGGGACCTTCCAGTTGCTCTGGGACCCCTTTAGTGACCCTGCAGACCCCTCCAGCTGCTCTGTGGACCTGTTTAGTAGCTAGGAGGTATGTACATAACAGCTAGCTACATGTGGATGGCCCCCAAGAGCTCTTGAGCTTCTTACGGTCGGGGGGGGGTAGCTATTGTAATAAAACTTGGTTGATTAGGGACCCTTCCAGTGGCTCCCATCACCTCTGTGGACCCATTCAGCAGCACTGTGAACCCTTCCAGCGGCTCTGTGGACCCTTCTAGCTGCTCTGTTGACCGCTTCTGTAACTCTTGGGACCCTTCAGCTACAGCCCGGATACTGAGGGAGGTGGTACAATCGACCAAGGTACTAGTCATCCCTGATATAGGGGAAGATGATCTAATTGTCCCTGATGTAGGGGAAGATGATCTAGTCATCCCTGGTATAGGGGAAGATGATAGTCATCCCTGGTATATGGGAAGATCATCTAGCCATCTCTGGTATAAGGGAAGATGATCTAGCCATCCTTGGTATAGGGGAAGATGATCCAGTTGTCTCTGGTATAGGGGAGGAGACTTCCTTGGTACCAGAGCTTGTAGACATCTACTAATGCCAGGGTATGCATACCCAGAGCCCGTCTGGGTGTTTCCAGGGGTAGAGGTAGTCATAGAGTTAGCAGAGGTGTTCATAGAATCAGCAAAGATGCACCCACAGCCACCACAGTGTACAGAGGTCCTCCTGGAGCCACCGGAAGGGTCCCTAGAGCCGCTGGAAGGGTCCAATGAGTCACTGAAGGGGTCCCAAGAGCCACTGAAGGGGTCCCCAGACCCACTGGAACGGTGCACAGAGCCACTGAAGGGGTCCCCAGACCCACTGGAACGGTCAACAGAGTCACTGAAGGGGTCCCCAGTGTCACTAAAGGGGTCCCCAGAGCTACTGGAAGGGTCCCTAGAGTCACTGCAGGGGTCCCCAGTGTCACTGAAGGGGTCCCCAGTGTCACTAAAGGGGTCCGCAGAGCTACTGGAAGGGTCCCTAGAGCTGCTGGAAGGGTCCCAAGAGCCACTGAAGGGGTCCCCAGACCCACTGGAACGGTCCACAGAGCCACTGAAGGGGTCCCCAGTGTCACTAAAGGGGTCCCCAGAGCTACTGGAAGGGTCCCTAGAGTCACTGCAGGGGTCCCCAGTGTCACTGAAGGGGTCCACAGAGTCACTGAAGGGGTCCCTAGAGTAAGAGTAACTGGAAGGGCCTCCAAAGCTGCTTGGAGGGTCCACAGAGTCACTGAAGGGATGCCCAAAGTCACTGAAGGAGTCCACAGAGCAGCTGGAAGAGTCCCCAGAGCTACTGAAGGGGTCCCTAGAGTCACTGAAGGGGTCCCCAGTGTCACTGAAGGGGTCCACAGAGTCACTGAAGGGGTCCCTAGAGTAAGAGTTACTGGAAGGGCCTCCAAAGCTGCTTGGAGGGTCCACAGAGTCACTGTAGGGATGCCCAAAGTCACTGAAGGAGTCCACAGAGCAGCTGGAAGAGTCCCCAGAGCTACTGAAGGGGTCCACAGAGTCACTGAAGGGGTCCCCAGTGTCACTAAAGGGGTCCCCAGAGCTACTGCAAGGGTCAACAGAGTCGTTGAAGGGTCCCTAGAGCCATTGAAGAGGCCCCCACACTGATATTCCTAGACTGCCTATGCGACCAATCTATCTGTCACTAGTACCTAACCTAGTTAGTCATTTTTTGGCTCCCTATACGACCAACCTAGGTAAGTTATTATTGTCAGGTTGGTCAGTACTGACCAACCCACCTGAGTCTTTTCATTTCCAAGGGGGAGCCACTAAGTGGTCATCAAAGTATCTTACAGGTGGCACCAACTAGTGGTATACAAATACAACACACCAATGATGAACCTAGGTTAGCCACTACTGACTGACCCCTTAGTCATTTTTGAATACAACTTTGTCATTGTGATTAACACACATATGACAAACCTAGGATAGTCTGCACTGACTAACCCTTTCAACTTATGGATTTTCTGTGACACTGACGGGGTCCACAGACCCACTGAAGGGGTCCACAGTGTCACTGAAGGGGTTCCTAGAGTCAGAGCAACTAGAAAGGACCTCCAAAGCCTCCGGGAGGGTCCCCAGAGCTGCTTAGAGGGTCTACATAGTCACTGAAGGGTTGTCCAGCATCATTGAAGGAGTCCACAGAGCAGCTGGAAGGGTCCCCAGAGCTACTGAAAGGGTCCAGAGAGTCACTGAAGGGGTGTCCATAGTCACTGAAAGGGTCCAGAGAGTCACTGCAGTGGTCCCCTGAGCCACTGATGGGGTCCACTGAGTCATTGAAGGGGCTCACAGAGTCACTGGAAGGGCCTCCAAAGCCTCTGGGAAGGTCCCCAGAGCTGCTTGGAGGGTCTACAGAGTCACTAAGGGGGTCCTGAGTGTCACTGAAGGGGTCTACAGAGCAGCTGCAAGGGTCCATAGAGCCGCATGTAGGGTCCCTGGAGCAGCTGAAGGGGTCCAGAGTCACTAAAGGGGTCCCAGAGCAACTGGAAGGTCCCACAAAGCCTCTGAGAGGGTACCCGGAACTGCTCGCAGAGTCCCAAGAGCCGCTAAAGGGGTCCCAAGAGCTACTTGAAGAGTCCACAGAGCTTGTTTCTTTATCAATCTCACACCACAGAATAACCTAGATCCAAGGGTATTTAGTTGTTGCAATGCTTGTTGATAATGAACCTCAGGACCATGATATATATGTGGCACGATCTGCGAAAAGGGACCTTAGTGCAGGGTGCAGTAGAGTCCCTTTTCGCAGATCACATCACATATGTTGTTACCATTGAATTACTTGGGTGCAGTTTAAAGGGGTAGGTATGATTATAATCCACCTAAGCACCATGGAAATATGTGTTGCTAGGCAGATAAACAATTAGAATAGCTGTTGCTAAGCAACCAGCTGTCTCAGAAACAAAGCAATAGAACCATTGAATTCCTTGGGTCCAATTTAGGGGGGGTAGGTATGGTTGTAATCAACCCCAGGACCATGTAAAACTGTGTCGCTAGGCAGATAAACAATTAGAACAGTTGTTGCTAAGCAACCAGCTGTCTTAGAAACAAACCAATAGAACCATTGGATTCCTTGGGTCCAAATTAGGGGGGGTAGGCAGTGTCCAAAAAGTATTCTAAGCCATATCTAGGTCATTGGAGATGGAATTCTGATATTTTGGCGGCCATCTTGGATTTTGGCGGCCATCTTGGATTCCTCGCAACGTTTTCTTTAACGTTCACCATATTTGAAAAGCCCATGATCAGAGCTTTCCAGTGGTATATAGTGACCTTTAGTCTTTTTTGGTGATGGGTGTTCAGCTAATTAGCCTTCAATGCTGCAGCACTATATAGTGCTTTAATATACGATCAAAGAGTAAAGAAAACTAAGAGATTCCACTGACTAATTTCCTGTCCCCTAGAGGATGATGGCGCCCCTTGGTGGATGAAGTGTACATTCCACATAGCCGGCTCAAAACCTATTTATTTAGCCCCAATTGAAACCCTGTTTTAGTTGCCAGAAAAAGCTTTTTGCCTCTTAATATTTTGTGTGTTTTTCTTAATATCCATGTTGAATTTGAAAGAGATCTAATCGGGAATAGTAGCTCCAGAGGGGTTGGTAGTTGACATGGTCTTGAGTGGTAACAGGGGACTGTACACCCCATCCTCTAGGTCAAACTAAATCAAACTAGTCAAAGGTCACAGAATAGTTGATGCATGTAAGACATTCATTCCAAGCAATGTTATCATCATTCATGGGTACTTTGAGGTATTGCTGAGGGACAATGCTAACCTATCGGAGAATGCCTAATTGGGCCCTCTTAGTATTATTTCCTCTTTGGTATTATGCCCACACTCCCAAGGTGTTGGCAAGATGCGCTAATGCAGTATCATTGAGTTCCTCTCTGGTGCTGCATTGGAAAAATGCCAATATTGTATTGAGGTATCATGCTGTGCTTGATGGCTTTTGTTGATCCATTTGCCTTTAGACGTGGCATGATGAGTACATGGAATGGGACCCTGCAGACTACAATAATACTAAACACATCCGCATACCTGCCGATCAGATCTATATATTATATAACTGCAGATGGTTCATAACTCTTTGCAGATAAGTATTACATGATGATGTATGTACTAGTGGCTATGGCCATGGCCCTGTCTACCCTGGTATCCAACCTAGCCAAAAGAACCATCACCCTCGGACACCCACCGGAAATTATCAAAAAGGTGATATTATACTCAAGCATTTTTGCTAGAACTAATCCAACTCATGGTAGCTATTGCTCAAGATAGCAGGCTCTTTGCTGAAGATTTAATTATCTGTGCAGAGCAAACTTTCTGTGAAGTCAATGCCTCGTTGAAATATAAGTTAATCAACACTGCCTCTCAATGATCTTAGTACTAACTTTCCATATTTGATGCCAGGTGTTAGTGAGCTGCCTTGGTCGCTGCCTGTGTGTGTCCTACTCTATGTATTCTGACCTGCTACCGGCTGAAGAAGACACCCCAGACGTGAAAGTGACGGGGACAGGACGGGGGGCGATGCAGCGTCAGCCATCAGCTGGGTCTGACATCAAGGAGTGGCTGCTGATTGCCACAGTGGTGGACCGTCTCTTGTTCTTGGTCTACCTGGTGCTGAGTGTGGTCCTCACCATTATCATACTCTCTTGTCGCAGTGGGTTAGCCTTTCAAGGACAGCATAATGCCTTAAGTCTTATGTACATTTGTTATGTAAACGAGGAGCATTGTTTCCCTTCGGACCACAACTAAAAAAGTCCCCTAGACCCTGCTGACATTTCCCAGCTGGACTTGATTATGCATCAAATTTCCCTCCCTGTGCTCCCATTGTTACTAATGTGGTCAGCTGGTCACACTGTGGTCAGGCTCTGACGAATTCATACTGACACTGTGCTCACACAAGTGCAGTTTGCTATGCTAGACCGTGCATTGGTGTGGACTAGAGTGTGTGTTCACACTGTACACTTTTAACCACCATGGCTCTATTTCTGTATGTGTCTTACCAATTGTTAATGTACATTTGTTGTCAAGATGCCCAAACACAATGCTGGCAAGTAACAATGTTAGTGATGCATCCAACCATTATGCATGAATGCCACACTGATGAGTTATGTCTCAGCAGGAATGTATTAATATATCATGACCCATGTACTCATGATGTATATATACATATTGTGGCATTACTATATGATAGCGAAAGTCGAAAGAGCAACCGTCTTGTTTAAGAATTGCAGTATACTGGTTAAGAAATTTGCACTAAAATGCACTTGAATAAGGACATGCTTGTACAAAGGTCATGAACCAGCCAACCAAATAGCAGAGCGTTATACCTCTCTGCTAGTACTCAGTTTAACCTTCATCATAGTTGTCGCATTGACGTACCGAATAAAAGGCTTCTTACTATTGAGATATGTCTGCTATATACTCTGCACACTATACATCAGAGACGATTCAGTGACATCTGCCCTTACAGAATATAGTAACGCCCCTTCCCCACCACTTCAAATGTTGGGGGTCAAAGTATGTTCCCCCCGCCCAAACATATTTTGGAAGCAAGAAAGTAAATTTTGATATCATTAGGACTAATGAGCCTAAATCTTAATCAAAACACTGCAATTTATACGTAGCATCGCCTTTAATTTGATAAGAGACATGCCTATATATATAGGGTGCAGTTTATATGAGTCTTTTAAAACTATACATCAGTACTAAAATCGCCATAAATCATCAATAAGGCCAAAATAAAAAAAGGTGTGTTTCAGGCAACATGGTCCGAATTTCTAGGGTAGGTAGGTCGGATTTTTTTTTTTTTTTTTTTTTTAACACAGAGAGAACCAGCAATGAGTCGCGAATTGACAAATCGACTCGCGACTCACCAGAATGATTCAATAATTCCTCTATTGACTAGGAATATCAAGAAGTTATTGCATATTCCTCTTGAAAAGCCATTTTCTGAAGTTAATCAATTATTTAGGCCTCTGAGGTCACTGGGAGCTTGTTTTTCTTGAAAGAATTTGTAAAAATTGAGAAAAATAAACAATAAAAATCAAAAAAAAAAAAAATTCTCCAAAATTGGGAAAAAAATGCTAGGGTCGGCCCTTTTTTGAATCTAGGGTCGGGTTGCCTGAAACACACCTTCTTTTTTTTTGGCCTAATTGGACCCCTTAAAGGGTGAGACCGAATTCCCAAATTCCCTACTTTCACCCGTTTTTAGTGGAAAAAAAGCCTGATAATTACTACATGTATAGCTAAAAGCATTCTTGGGAGGGAGGGAACCGAAAAGACTTGGACCCCTCTCACAAGAGGGGGGGGGGGGGACTGAAAAGATTTTGGCATGCCAACCGACCCCCACACCGTCCCTTTGGTTAAAAAAGTGTCGAATCCCCAAGTTTTAATATATAGCGATAATTCGGTTTTCTCAGTATGGGCGCCCATGTTAGTTCTGAGCTCACAATCTATTGTGAGACTGGCAGTGACCACACTCACACACACCATATAGCTTGCAAGGAACAGGCTAAGTGGCGAGGGCAGAACCGGAGCAGGGACCGATTGTCTGGCCATTGATCGCCACACCACTTGTGCTAAGTTGAGAACCTTCAGTACAGGCCCTTGGCCGCTAGGTAGAGCAGCTAACCAGGGGTTGTGACATTACAGGGCAGATTACTATTGCTTCGGTCTGAAGTGGCTCCCAGGACTTGGCCCTACAATGAGAAGGCCTAGGTACTGAGGACCAATGCTATGTACATGGCTCCCGCGGGTGGCACTTAGTATATTTTGTATACACAGGTGTACGGCTGGCAAGGGTACTTTTTCAACAAAATCTCCCTAGCAAGGGTCCTTTTTCAGAGAAAAATGTCCCTAGCAAGGGTCTAGTTTCAACAAAATCTCCCTAGCAAGGGTCACTTATTCACTAAAATGACCCCGTTTTTCACCAAAATGTCCCATTTTATGCCGAAATTTTGCAGACACGGGTGAAATTTCTCGGTTAAATTACTCGTCAATGCTACATTTGGTGTTTTTCCTCTTCAAAACAAGGACTTTCAGCCGAAAATGCTCTAGCAAGGGTATGTTTTTGAAGCAAAAGCTCCCTAGCAAGGGTAAGGGTTGTCATTGGTCCAGCCGCACACCCCTATCAGAAAAAATTCAAGTACCCCCCCGGACATGGCTTCAGGGTAACACATACTAAAGCAATCACTGTCCCGACGTAGGCCCCATCTAGAGACAACCAAAGGAGGCAATGGGGGTTAGACATGGCCGCACCCATGGCCTAACCCCTGGGAGCGCTATAGACACTGGACATAAACAACAACAAACATAAACAACAACCCCATCTGTGTCTGTCACTTTACCCCCCCCCCCCCCCCGGGGTGGGGGGGGGGGGCACTCGCTATCTTTTCTATAGTAATTATGTGTGAACATCACCTCTAATTTAGTACCCTTTTCACGGGAGGCAAATCAATCAACAAAATACCACTCTTTTCACAGCAAATTGAGCTCAATTTGAGTTCAAGACCCGAGAAAAAAATACACAAGGATGACAGTAGGAATTATAGAATGTACCCAAAAAACGTGGGCCTTAAATATACACTGATAGTTCTAGTGTGAGGAAAATGCAATAAAAGCATTTATCTCCAAGATCTTTTGGGGAATTACACCATAACATGTACCCCTTTTCCTCCAAGATTACCAAAAAAGCACCCCTTTTCAAGGGCCCTCACGGGTCCGTACCTAGACTCCAAAAACATATACCCTTTTCCTTGAAATGGTGTTCACACATAAATTCCCTTGAAATGGTGTTCACAACCAAATCTGAGAGACCCCCCCCTCGGATCACTTATAATAGAGATACAGGCCCCTGTTGGGGGTCATTCACAGGTCATTTACAGGTCATGTCACTACTACACTGTGTTACTCACATCTAAAAAGGGCAACATGGACTGTCACCGCCAATATGGAAATGGGTCATCCAGATGTTTTGTTACAGTAGGCCCCTAGTTTTATCTCTTAAGGGAGTGAACATTTTTTAGTAACGGGGGGAAGGGTTGGTTTCCACGCAGACCATGCAAAATTCTTTACACCACTGGTCAGTGGGTTGAGATCTTTCAACCCCCCATCCCTTGCGGGTTGAAAAATTGGCGCGCGTGGGCCCTTTGAAGTATAGTAACGCGCAGGCTTTTTGGCCCAAAACAGGTTAAGTCTTTTTGACCCCGCCTTGTTGATACATAATGATAACTTCCTCAAAACCGTGGAGAGCATCAAGGATTCCAGTAAAACTCATCAGCAGACCACACATGCTTGTCTCATCCTGTGGGTAGCTACCACACAACACGGGCACATAACCTAAGGCTGTGGTGAGGAGAGAACTGCCATTATGAAGACCAAACTGATCATGAGTCTTCTGTGCCTGCTACTCACTGTTATAATACAGGTGGAAGGTAGGGAAAGTAAGTAACAGTTACTCTGTGTCTCTTTGTGTAAAGAAAGTAATCTAGACGAATACGTGTGTTTAAAATCGTACAACTCCAACTCAGATATGGGGCCCTGGATGGGGCATGTGATGTTCTCTCATGAGAAATTGAGCTCCACTGCATGAGTGTGGGGATATGCGCATTTGCACTGTATATATGTATTGAATTGAAATTATTTTATAAATTTATACTGTATGAAGTAGGCTCAGGACCTGTTTGCTATATACAGTGGTGCAGATAAAGAGCTCAGATGTATTGAGCTATATTCAAATCACTTTCCTTAAAGGCCCAGTGCCCCTATATATAGCACTGAGTACCTGTCCCGACTCCACTCCGACTGTCGCTGGAGGGGTACCGAGACCTGCGGGCTTAAAGGATAATAATATGTATCTACATGGACGCATACACACTGAGTTGTACTACCCCACACCTAATCAAAACTTTCATGAGCCAAAGAACCTGATCATTTATTTGTGGGGGATTACCACCAAGTAACAAACCGACCCCTACACCTTCACTACCCAGTAAACAAAAATATATTTTGAAACATTTCTAAACATAGTTTAATAGGTAGGAACTACATAGATACGTAGACCTAAATATGTTAAGCAACGTTTATATGGATTTTACATGATTTCATGTGCAAGAAAATCCTAAAGTAACCTCTAACACATTGAAAATCATTTACAAATCAAAAGATAGGTCTCACTGAGGGTAATCCCGCAGCAAATTGATAGTCATATATACAATTGTGGTCAGAAGTAAATGCTGTAGGAGCACTGAATGGTCGATAGTTAAGTTGGCAATGATGCCAATATTATGGAAACTTGTGCACATGCTGCTGAAGGTCTGCCGAGTTGAATCAAATAATAGGAAAGGGATTCTCAGTGAGTTTGGGAAAGGCTAGATTGGGAATCAGTGAAAATGCAATTTATTCAATGCAAATTGAGGCAAAATTCAGGTGGTTTTATGCTACAGGCAAGTGTTAAAATATTCCTTGTGCAGTAGCTAATTTTGGTTGAATAAGTTCTGTCGGAAGGATGTATCTATTCGGTCAAGGGTGATTTTCAAAAGTTGTAAATGTCCCGGCATGTTATGGTATATTAAAGTATTATAGGAGAACCATACCCTTCACTGAGACCTATAGGCCGACAAGCAGATAGACATGCAGGCAACAGGCGGAAAGGGGGAACAGACACAGAGGTCAGAGAGGGTATAGGGGCGGGGGACGCTTGTTCCAGTCTGTGCCCGAGGACAAATAATTGACACATAAGAAATAAACTATATGTTAATATGTCACACAAAATAATAAATAACAAAAGGAGATAGGAGAGATCTCGGTCTCGGAGGATGGTGTAGTTAATCATATAATGCATTATGCTCTGTGTTGTTCATCATACCAACCCTGCAGGGCTCCAATCGGGGACGTTTAGCATTAACCGCCATAGGATAACCTTGGCGAGTAGACTCACCATGGCTGCACATTCACTGATCATAATGATAAAAGGGAATATCACATTAAAGCACTATGCCACCCCTAAAGGGTTAACGAGGAGGAGCAGGCGGATGGGGAGCCATCAATGGTCATGATGCAGTGAATGATAACAAGGGTAACAATGTCTCTGCCAAATGAGTCCAGCCTGGGGTTACAGCAAAATGGGTAAATTACTTATTAGACCAGACCCAAAAAAGAAGTTCAGTTATTCAAGTAACAACAGGGAGGGGTTGGATCTTTTTCTTTTTGGGGGGGGGGGGGTCAAAATATTCTACTTGTTCTGAGCAAAAAAGCCTGCATGTTACTATGCTACAAAGAGGCATGAACGCACACAATTTTAGACCCACCGGGGTAGGGGGGAGGGGTGTTGAAAACTGCCCCCCCCCCCCCATCGTTAAAAAATGAGCACTCCCTTATATGATCTGTGATTTCCTTTACAGGTTACAAGGCCCCCGTTGAAGACAAACTCTATGATGAAGTCCTGTCGAACCACCGGATCTCCAGACACATCCGGCCAGTCCCAGACTCCTTTAGTACCCTCAAGGTCGGCTTAGGCCTTGCTTTGCTCAGATTTGAATCCTTGGTATGTATGTCAGGTACACTGTGAACATTGGTTGCCATTTTTGTAGCTGTACAGACTATTGTATAGGTATACAGTATAATCTACTGTAAACATACAATGGAATTAACTATAAATCCATTCTACAGTAGATACTACTGTAGATCTACAATACATTCTTTTGTGTACCCACACAAACTATTTACAGTGTAGTTTATTGAAATATCTTTCTACACATGTTAAGTTGGTTTGTTGTTCAAAGTCCGCTGGTATTACGGTTTAAATGGTGGGAAGATTGGTCTGCAGATATTTAGTGTCTGGTCACCTTGCATCCCATGGCGGACATTTTGTCACTGTCGTCAAAACCACCTAATTCTGAAGGCCAGGCAGTACCCGAAGGTCAGGCAGTACCCGACCTTCAGAATTAGGTGGTTTTGGCAAGAGTGCCGCACATATTTCTGTTTGTGCAGTCATTGTACTCTGCTGTACCTCACAAAGAATACCATATTGAAAAGATGTAGGCAATATCATAGTCCATGCTACATCAGGATCTCCAGAACACTCTGCTAATACTTGTTGTATATAATTCTGCAATTTACAGCCAGCTGTATTTTTTTTGTATTTGTGTGAATTAAGACATTTTCTCCTTCATACTTTCTATTGCCAGGATGAAATGCAGGACGTTCTAACTCTGAAGACGTGGATAAGATACGTAAGTGTTACTGTAAACGTACTTATTTTCGTTGGTATACATTTTCGCGGATTTGTTAAAAAGTACAATTTCACGCAGATTTAAATTCGCAGATTTTGAGAGGTGGTAGTACTGTAGTTACATTGGACAAATTTTCACTCTGTACATATATTCGCAGGTTTTAGAATCTGCAAAATCTGCGAAAATATGTACAGCGTGAAATAAAGTACGTTAACAGTATTAACCCCTTCCACGCGGTAAGCCAATATATTGCACAAAATTGCATTGAGTTACAAAAAATCCAGTGGTGAATATCTAGAAATGTATTGAGCCATTAATATGCAACTGGCATGTGTATATGTGTATTATTTAATTCAGTAACTAACCCTTCAGTGGCAAAACAATGCTTTAATGCACTATGCACCATACTGAATGAAAGGAACCTTGCCAGTGTACAGACGATTTCATTAAAATGAACACCTTTTGGCAAGGCAAATTTGCTCCTGTGGCCAACCTTCCTTGTAACCAATTTTGGTCATTTATAGCTTTTAAACTTCCATAAACAATCAGGGAAATAACCACCACCAGACACAAAATTCACTTTACACCACTTGATTACTGTCATACACGGATGACACAACCCATGTCTATTAATTGACTAACTGTTAAACTCAATCTAGGAACTAGGTCCTCAAAGAGGCACAGTAGATGGGGGGAACTGTTAAACTCACCCTATGACTTGGGGACGTAGGATTTGTCTTGCGTATTTTGCCCGATTTCAAAATCGTTCTAAAAGTATTTAAAAAAAGAAGTGGCAAAGCAAAATGTGCTCCTGATGTTATAACCGTCTGCTCTTTATAAGGAGTTATCTGTAGTAGCCTTTTGTTGATGAGTAACTTATTGACTGCATATCTACATGATGGTGACAAATGTCGCCTTATAATGACATGCCTAAAGGATTAACAGGTTTTCTTTGTTCTTTTTGCCTTTAGGTCTGGAACAATGCGTACCTTAGGTGGAACCCTTCAGATTTCAATGGCACCGACCACATCCGTATACCTGCTAAAATCATCTGGAACCCTGACGTCGTTGTACAAGACAGGTTACATATTCTTTTTATACATATGGTTTATAGTATGGTTGTAGTATGGAAGAACACCACGGTGCAAGAGAATAATGTGAGGTTTATACATATATACATATGAATAATTACTTTAGTTAAATGAGCACTATAAATCAGAGGACTGCTTGTGCAGAATTCAAAATTTCCTTTAATTACTAGCATTTTGTTGTGAGGCTTGATTATACAGTGAGAGTATTTGATTAATAGTATTTATTGACATTTTTTAGCACCAGGGATAGTGAGGTTTCTAATGCCCTAGCAGATGTGTCTTCTGATGGTACAGTTCTGTACATCCCTCCAACAAGGATACACACACACTGCAGTCTGGACTTTCAATACTTCCCTTATGACAAACAAGTCTGTGAGATAACATTTGGCTCTTTGACTTATGATGGATCTAAGGTAATGGATGACTGAATATTTATATGAATGCCTTGTTAAACATGTTAATTTGAATTATAAATACCGTAAATTCTCGCGTAGAAGCCGCGGCTAGTACGAGGGTCAGATCGCTGGTGCGGCTTATAGGATCGGCCCATGGTCTGGGTGCAGCTTATACGCGAGTTTTTGTTACTATAGTACAGTATTAAAGCCACCATAATCAGATGGCCAGTGTGGCTTATAGGATCGCCTGAATCTCGGAGTGTGTTTTATAAGAGAGTTAGGCTAATACGCGAGAATTTACGGTACCATATTTCCCTGTGTATTAGTCCGGGATTATCACTATTTACTAAGTGGCAAATTGACCTGACTTATACACAATGCAGGCTTTCTGTGATTGAAGAAATACTCTGGCTCCTGATTCTAATTTTAATAACTGTCTACTATTACTACTGTTTATTTCAATATTTCCAATAATTAACTCTCCAATTAATGCTTCATTTATGAAAAATGGCTCTAGGCAAAGAGGAAATACATGAGGTTTATAGAACTGAAAAAAAAGAACATGTGGATATTCCACATAGAAGTAGAATTATGGCCTAAAATGTGGACATTTCGGAAAGACATGGCTCGGCTTCTATTCAGACCTGGCTTATATACATAAGGAAATGCAGTACTAACTTACACTTCATGATGCCAGGCTTCAGCGCTGACTATTTCACAATTTCACAATTCTTTACCATTTCTTCAGCTATACGCCTATATACATGTTTCTAAATACCTGGAAATTATTGATGAAACCTTTCAGCTGGACATTGACTTCTATGACGGTTTTGAGGATATTGATCTCAGTAGCTACGTTGAGAGCAGAGAGTGGGAGTTGAGTGACCATAGCGCTAAGAAGAACACCAAGTACTACCCATGTTGTGAAGAGCCGTACCCTGACCTGACATTCAGCCTGACGGTGAGACGTAGGACGTCCTACTACACCTTTGTGTACCTGGGTCCTGCTGTGGTACTCTCACTCCTGGCTCCCTTCATCTTCCTGTTGCCACCTGGCGACCAGCAGAAGATCACACTAGGTCAGTGCAATTAGTGAACCTTTTAAGGACACTTCAATGTGCTGTACAATGCCCTCTCATTGGGATTATGCATGAATGCACCTTTGACAAATAACTCACCAATTCTGTAAGGATTAAGGGACATTTCTATGTGCTGCCATATTTATGCACCATGCCAACTCAATGAGGTTGAAAAAGATTGAGTGTGTGAGTGGCCTCACAGATGGCTCAGGGTAAGCTGAATCTGTAGCTAATCATGTACTTAGATATAGCACTAAATAATCATTCATCGGTCCGTTCTGGCATCAGAAATGAATTCCTTGTTAAAAAGTTCCCTAAAGTCATGTGCCATTATGTATGTTATTCCATTTCAGGCCAGCAGGTGGGTGTGGGTGAGCAGGTGGGTCCGGGAGAGCAGATGGGTGTGGGTGTGCGGGTGGGTGTGGGCAACAGTTGCAGGCTGCGGGCATGTACCGCCTTCTGTCCCTATCAAAAAATCAGTCGATCAGATGATAAACGGCGACGATATGGGTGGTACAGTTTTGAACTGCTCTGGACGCTCCTTTTATCCTGACGCTATCGCTGGCAACTCTTGTGTTGTCTCAGGCAGTTCTCAGAGTGCATGAGAAGTCGCAGTGGCGCCACCCTTTGAACCACAGTGGCAACACAAACTATTATGTTTGTCTGTTCTGCTGTTCTCTTTCATTTAAATTTGATTTAAAGTACTTAGATGGTTCTTTACTGTGTGTTGGAGGGTATTTCCAGTGTACAAGATGGCCTTTTGGCATGTGAAGAGAGAAATGTGGGGCACATTGGTAAAATATGTGATTTCTATCTTTGCTTTAACATTGAACCCTATGTGGCTTTCATTTAGAGGGTAGCAATTTAAGAATAGTTAAGAGTTTATGCAAAAGAGAGAAATCAGTACCTGAAGGTCGCAGGTGAATTTCATGCAGAAGGAAAGACATTTCACATTTCTTTTAGTAGGAAACATTTGTCCCCTGATCTTGCCTGTCTCTCCATGGTCTTATCTAATGGCTGTGGGCCATGGAGAGTGAGTGACAGCACTTCTCCGATGTAACAAAAACGTCTTAAAATATGGTTCAGGCGTTTAGTATAACTCAGTTTACCGTGAGTCAATTATAACGTGTTCAGTGACAATTGTTGATAATTATTGTTACATGTGCAGGGAATAGGGACCTTCGTGTACCCTGCAGTGAGTTCCCTTTTCGCAGATCATTTTGTATATGCTGTTCATAAAAATACATTCAAAAAAGTTATATTAAACTTAGCTGAAATGGTTGTAATCTATTGCATCAACAATTACTACTTGGGAATACTTAGGCAAGTTAACAGCAATAAATCATCATGTACTTTGAATTAGGATTTAGGCATATTGGTTGTCATGATTATAGCAGTAGAGATAGCATCAGAAAGTCAAGTGCATTAGCTTGAACTTTCTAATACTTACACTGTAAAGTTAGTATTTCTAAATGCCTGGTTATTTATCTGTGTCACTATAAAAAAGACCAATACAGCAAGAAAGGGTGACTTTTCAAAATAAAGTTGTGTTTACGTTAGTTTCATCAGAATGCACATAACATTGTCTGTAACAGCTGTATTTGTAAACATCTCATATCAGGAGATTCACAGGACAATTATTTTTCAAATAGTACATATTAAGATGCAGGATTTTGAGGTTATATTCATGTATTTGTTGGTCAGATTTCAGAGATGCTCAAAAACTTTATCACCAACTTTTCTAAAAAGTCACTCTTTCTTGCTTCATTGCTTAAAAGACATGTTTTCAGTTCAGGGTTTAGATCTTCAAAATATTCAGATATAGAGATGTCTCATGCTTTATCCTCAGGTGTTGGTCTGCTGGTGTGCTACACACTGTTCTTCTTGGAGATGGCGACCACCCTGCCCACTATCCATGCTCAGACTCCCCTTATTGGTAAGTAACAAATATCTTGTAATGATTACAAAAAAATCCTACAAAGTATGGATCCTATTGACATTTACCCATCAACAACTTTTCTTTGTGATGCTTCAAAAAGTTTGTCATCCTCATTTACAGACAAATGAAAGCAGGCAGGTATATCTGGGGGGATCGATAATTTCAGTTTGTGTCATGGTTATTAAAGTGCTATCAGATATACCAAAAATCATTACAAGATCACATTTTTTGCTATTGAAGACATTTCAATATAAAAATAATTCTAGAAAGAACTTCGAAGGTCTGTTTTCAGTTCTGAGTTGAAATTTCCATGTAACTAAGACCAAAATATTCCATTCAGGATAATGGCATGGATTCCATGGCAGTTTGCCAATGTGCCAATTTCGCATATAACAAAAAACGTTCCGATCCCCTTTCAAATATATAATACTAACACCAAAGATAAATTAATTCTCAGAAGACTACTATATTCTCCATCAAAAAGCAACCTGATGAATTTTGGGGTCAAATTCCCACTGTTTTGCAGCTCAGGCCAAAATAAGAATCCCCCACTAAGTCACCTTCTCATGTGTTGATTTACATTATCTTCATGAATAATATAGACCTTCATTGATATAGTTGTCATTTCAAAGAAAATAGAGCAACATGTATATTTTGAAGTGGACCTTGAAACTCCTGAATATTTAGAGATATCCATAGCACATGTTAAATTCAATTATATAACTACAAATATTATTCAACTCTTTGCAGATAAGTACTACATGACGATGTATGTACTAGTGGCCATGGCCATGGCCCTGTCTACCCTGGTCTCCAACCTGGCCAGAAGAACCATTACCTTGAGACAGCCACCAGAAATTATCAAAAAGGTATCATACTTAAGCATGTTTGCTTGAATTGAATTGGAAATCAAGACCATTGCTTAAGCTTGTAGTTACATCCTCAGTATAAAACATATAATTACAGAAAAAAACTTTTTATGAAGTCAATGCCTATTTGTTATAATTTTCATCATAAATCTTCTGGAAAGGAAACTTAGAATTCCTTCATTAGATCTTTCCCTTATATTTGCCTGATTAAAATGTAGACAATTAACACTGCCTTTTAATAATCTTATTACAATATCTCCAAATTTGATTCCAGGTGTTACTGAGCTGCCTTGGTCGCTGCCTGTGTGTCTCCTACTCCATGTATTCTGACCTGCCACCGGCTGAAGAAGACACCCCAGACGTGAAAGTGACAGGGACAGGACGGGGGGCCATGCAGCGTCAGCCATCAGCTGGGTCTGACATCAAGGAGTGGCTGCTGATTGCCACAGTGGTGGACCGCCTCTTGTTCCTGGTCTACCTGGTGCTGAGCGTGGTCCTCACCATTATCATACTCTCATGTCGTGGTTAAAGGGGGACCGTCACTGGGCAGGCTGCATCCATTTTGTGCCATATGCTATGATTGATAGACACCAGGAACTGCCCAGAGGCTGGCCCACAGGTTTTTGGTTGACCACAACAAAGCCATGTGCAGTGCACACCACATTGTCAGCCCCACTGTTTATTTTGAGTACCTCTGCACAGTAGATTGACTCCACTTGATTGGTGTGTCCACACTCACTGACATATGCAGTAGCAATACAGCTGAATATAACTTAGCCTAGGCCTGTAGATAGAAGCCCTAATAAAATATAGTCTGCCGTTGTACTCAGTGGCAGTAGGCATAACAGTGGACTATTAACAGGACCAACATGCCAAGATAGGGTTTTGATACAGACTGGGTCACCTGGGCCGGACCAGTTACAGAAACAGTGGTGCCAGTAGAAGCACATTGAGCACTACATTAACACTTTAACCTTTTAAGGGCGGCATGATGTCCCAAGCTCTGCAATACATTTGTTATCATTGGCTACCAACACAATGCTGGTGACTCACATGCTGGTGCTACATTAATACATAATTATATATCACAATTGCTTTGGGAGTGTATCAACCCGGTAGAGTCAGTATGATGAGAGTCTAAGATGAAGGTTATGTAGCATTATAACATTACCTAAGCACACTGTGTCATGTACTATGGCCATGTGTTCTATGTATTTCTGACATACATTTAGTCTTGCCCGTCAAGAATGTATTTATATTAGGAATGTTGCCTCACAGAGTCACTAATCATATCCCTGATATAGAAAATAAAAGGAATATCAAAACGCAATTTAACTCAAAAACGCAATATTATTTGTTCAATTAGGAAATATTTCTGCTATGTACTATGCACACTATAAATCTCCCTGTTTATGAATCATTTACAGCCATATCTCCACCCATAGAATACAATTATTATATCAAGTACAGTTCCCACTGATGGAGACACTATTTTCTAGTTTTTCCATGAGATCAACATCCCTCGACATACTGGTGAAATATCAAGGCTAAGCACTGGGCATTTCTGTGCAAAATAAGCCAAACCATATAGTCTGAATTAATTCCTCTACCAGTAAAAAGGGTGCCTACAGAGGTGGACTGTGTGCTGTATATGAAATGGTATAGCTGCCCACGGCTAAACTCCAGCGTATTATTTATTATAGTTGGCAGATTAACATAAAAATGAACGAGTAAAGATACAACTGGATGTGCGACGACGAGTTTGGGTCGCCGTATCGCACGGTACGCAAGACCCAAACAAGTCATCGTACATCCAGTTGTATCTTTACGAGTTCTTTTTTTGTTTAATTATACCTAGCATATGACACTACGATTAAGACGACCTGTATTGCTCAATATCTATCAATATCTGTCAATATTAGGGAGTATTTCGCCCTAGAAAGGTTGCATGAGAGAGAGAGATGGCGATGGTCAACTTTTCTGTATCGCAGACGTTGTGATACAGAGGTCTGTATCACACACGTAGCCTGTCCGCCGCTCCTACGCTGTAGGAATAGGTGTGTCATATGCTAGGTATAATAAATACCAGTAGGTGCCACATTGCTGATGAGGAGTAAAGTGGACTCTCTATTGAAGTGCACGATGTTTTCATAAAATCTCATATTTGTCACCCTGGTGAGCATACCCTGCAAAAAAAACGCAAGTGGAACTCATGCCATCCTTGTGTCATAAGTCGGGAATTTCAGAACTTTTTTGGGGGAAAATTTTGGAAATTTTTGGAAATTTTCTTGAGTCATATTCCTTGTCATTTTTTTTAATGTGAAACTCACATCTTCATTCTATATGTGGAATTTCTGGTGACTGGCATGAGTAAAACTCACACATCACCATTGAACATGTCACTAGGAATGTTCACTATTCTTTGTATTGTTCATAATCAGACAATATTGTGGGAGTTTACGCAGATCAGGTGTAATGTTGACCATTCAGGTCAAGACGGTGACTGTGACTAGTACAAAGGACCCAGCTGTGAAACAAAAAAGTGGAAATGTGCCATTTTACAGTCAAATGTACAAATCTAAGAAACTTAGGTATCTTTTTTACTTTTGTGTTGCTCTCATCATGCAAACATGCAATACGTTGGCCTTTCCTGTCTGTTAATTAATCTGTTTGTATTTAGAGAATTGCATTCAAAATGATTAGATCATAGTAAGCTTGGGCATTCCCAATGTTATAATATGTGTATATTCTCTTGACAGCAGTGCTTGATAGAAACAACCACCTGTGTACATGTCCATCACTTTCAGACAGACTCCAGTTGGGTTCAGACTATGTTGAGTTACTCATATCTAACTGGAACAACGTGGAGTGCCACGGTCAACATGAACACTAGTAGTTCACATGTTTTATATTGAGCCCAGAAAAAAAGAAAAGGACATGGTTCAGACTATATGGTCCAAAAATCTAGTGTAGCTAAGATGTTTGTGTTTTTTGTTTTGTGTACCAGAAATGAGTGGTGAATGGCAACATTGACTCATGACTCATCAGAATGATTTATCAATTCTTTCTGTGACTAGAAATATCAAAAAGGTTGTTGGATAATTATTAAGAAGATGTTTCCCAAAGTCAAACTATTATCTAGGCCAATATGAGCAGTTGCAGCTTATTCCTCTTGATCAATATTCTTTTAAAAGTTAAAATTTCATTCTTTTTAATCCAAAATAGGGAAAAAAAGACATGGATAAGCTTGTTGTTTAGCCTAGTTAAAATAGTGTTCCCTTTGAGAAAGGAGCACTTTCTTAATGCAGGGGAGAGCGTAAATGATTCCACTATTGTCAAACTGTGTTTTTATATTTGGCCTTGCCATCAGAGGTTAGCTATGTCCTTGCACGTGGTCCCACTGTCAACATCAAACTAGGCCAACTCACTCTCTACTCACATGGACTGAATTGTATAATTACAAGAAATGGACCAACTTTGAGGTGGAGAATGTACAAGGCATGCAGTAGCACACATTTACCATTTAATTGTCTCATCCTGTGGGTAGCTGCCACACGACAAGCACATAACCTGGGTGTAGTGAGGAGGACCAGAGAGAACTGTCATCATGAAGACCAAACTGAGTCTTCTGTGCCTGCTACTCACAGCTATACAAGTGAGAGGTAAAGAATTCTTTCTATTAACCCTTATGCTGTGATCTTTATTATCATGTGTGTCTGACAGATATAAGGCCGGGTTATTTTATCATACAGTGGACATTAGGCCAGGAGATCATATTGCACAGAAGATATAAGGTGGGGAGATATATCACACAACTGATTTAACGCGGGGAGGTATATCGATGGTGGATACAAGGCCTTGCCATATCATTCACAGTGGGGTGCAAAGTAACATAATGCAATGAAGAAAAGGCAGAGCTCTATTTATCCAGAGGAATGGCTCCTTGGACCCCTCTACACTCATATAATAATATAATAATAAGGGAATGTATCATAGTTGTCATGATGCACCAATTCATCAATGCCCAGCCTCTGAAGGTGCCATGAAGGGTGGACGGAGAAACAATTTCCCAGATGGTGCACAAAAAGATGTCAGGAAAATTCAATCAAAAGTTAAAGGTATAAATTTAAAGACTGTATCACCATTTTCTATACACTGTTTTAGGCATTTTTCATATCACACTGACATAATTAACAAGTCTCGAACTATTAAGCACAGTTCCTAAGATAATTTTTGATAGTTCTAGACACATTTTACTCTAATATCACTGTACAACAAATTTTCAAAAATTGAAAAAACCGGGACCAGACACAATTATGTATTTTGACCTGGGGATTTAAAAATATCATTTAAAATTGTGTGGTAAGTCTCAGTTTTCAGATTTTCACATGGTCTTATTTTGTATAACTGGTTAGAGCTTATGTATACACGATTTGATCAAAAAGTAGGAAAATGTTTCTTTTCATGTAAAACATATTTTTAACTAGTTACATTATTAATATATTACTAATCTGTTACAGAAATAAGTACTCTTGGTGAATAAACAGGTCTAAGATAACACTTTGAAACATATAACTAGTGCTTAAAAAGGGTCGCTTTAATTTGTCTTTCTATTGTATTCCCCATCAGGACCACCTCTGACCATATTCCAGCAATGTAACTGGCTAATATTTCATGTAAAATTAGGTTTTATGTTCATATATCCTCATACAAGGATACCTTTTAGTAGAAAATTGGTTCTGAAAGGAATTTGCAACGCCTGTTTTGAGGCTTGCGATATTGATGACATTTCCAATATACTAGACCCAATATTTAATATTTTGACTGTGGCGATGGCTGCCATGGTAACCAGAAACTGGCCTTTGTACCAGTTCTGTCTAAATAAAACATTATAGATGTAGAACTTTAATACTAAAGCTGTAACACCAATGATCTATCATTGTATTTTGCATGAGGGTTATCCGAGCAGTAGTAGACCGTCAAATAATCATGGTTGGAATATCTTGAAACTGAGACTTATGGGGCATTTTTTACCATCATTTTTGGATGCAGTGACCTCAAAATAGTCTAGTCAGGTAGGTCTGCCCCCGTTTTTTTTGTCATTGCACAGTATCACTTTGGCATTTATATGCAGTATATTGATATAAAAGAACATGATCATGTATATGAGATGAACATCAGATGCAGCCCACAGATTTCCCCCAATGGGGTACAGTCATGTTCAACAACAGAATACATTATTTTATGTCAAAATAACATTTTAGCTTTGGCCATAATAAAGAGCCACAGAGAAACGCTCTGAAATGTAATAATGTTTTTTTGCTAACTGGAAAACAGGCATTGAAAAGAACTCCACTTATCCTGACAGGATAACACAGTGTACATGCTCTCTGCCCCATCACCAGACATGATGATGACAAGCTAATTGTGACAACATGACTTCTGACACCTTGCACTTGTATGTTGACAGTGAATGTATGAATTTCTAAATCTGTTAGGATCTCATTTGGGGTCAATTTTCCTTTCTAAGTTACACAATATATTTCATTCATAATGCCTAAATAAATTTGTCTGTTATTTTTCTGCTCCTTCTGATGCATATTAATGCATGAAATATAGGTTATAGGACCTGTCCTTTCTTAGAGATTGGTCCCCTGACTAATTTTGTATATAATATGTATTTTTCGGTACTAGAAGGATTTGAAATATTACAAACGCTTAATATGGATTGTGTATCTTAAAAATGTAAAATATTACCCCATATTGACCCCTCCTTAACCTTTTCATCTTCCTTTTTTTATCATGATGCACCAATGCAGTGTCAATGTACCAATACATTATTGGTGCATCATGTCAACCAGTCTATTGTATAATGCATTAGTGCAGCACCAAGTTAGTCAGATCTAGGTCATGAAGGTAGATGGGCTTTGTCTGCGCCGACCTCACTTACTGTTAACCCGTTTTGTGCTGTCAAAAGTACCCAGCTAGCACCTTACATAAAAATAACTAGTAATTTCATGATATCATTTTTCGTTCTCAAGATGTCACATACGCAAGAAGTTTTTACGTGTCCCCTTGCATGGGTTCTTGATGTAACAATATTCATGTGTATTTTATATAAACATATTCATATAAAAGAGACATATTTATCAGTGATACCTTTGGACTAAACAATAATGGCATATATATGACTAGCTGTAAAAGATGTCTAAAACATGTAAATATAGACACGTCAAAAAGATGTGATATGGAGATATCTACAAGCATGTTCTAGGGATGACATTTATACCAGTTTTGAGTATACCCCCTCCCCAGTAGTGATTATAAATCAGATAGGATAATTAGGATACCTCTGAGGGAGATTGTAGAAATCATATAGTTATGTCCATTTTATGTCAATGTATGACATGTCCATGGGCACTCTGCATAGGAAACAAACACTTTGCAGGCATTTTCCATTCCTTACAGACGCATTTATCCTAGCCAGGAGGCCCAGAAGTGATATCAGCCCAAAACCAGAATTTCTTCTCATACAATCTCAAAGAACACAGAAAAGGTGTCCACCCATGTGCCTTGGTTATCCAACTATATTTCAACTAGTCACTGTAACACAAGTGACACCTTATATATCACAGAGGAAATTTAGTCCAACCTTGTCCCTCATTGTAGTTTATACAATTAATTTGATCCAACTTTTCAATGAAGAATGACTGAATGCTGATCAAAATGTGACAGCCTTGCAAAATGAGACCCCTAGTGTTGGAGTTCAGAACTGTAATAGGTCATATTCTGACAAGATTGTGACGTCAAAATAATAGGAGTATGGATTTATTCCAATATAACATATTTGTGACTCGTTTTAACGAAATGGGTCGGAAGTCGCACATTAAAAATGTTGTGATATTACTTTATTTGTTTACAGCTCATCAAGAGCTTTCATTTGGTATGTGACATGTAGTATATTGGCCAGTTCTGATCATTTGACGATATTTTTGATACTTTTTTGTTGAATTAAATGAGAATTAATTAAAATGAGATAATTAACATTTAAATTAGATATTATCTATATCATACAATACAATTATAAATCCTAGGGCCATCATTTTTGGAAATAATGGGAGCTGAAATCTGGTTTGCAACTTAGTATTCCAGAAGATACCTGTTCATAGGTTAGAAAAAAATCAAAAACTCATTTTTCAAAAATCTAATTTTTTCCACCCTATACTACTTTAACAGCCTATATCTAGGCTCCCCAAAGTGCGACTTCCGACCCATTTCCTTAAAACAGGTCACATTTATGACATCACAATCTTATCAGAATATGACATCTATAAGTCGACATTACTATATCCTATCATAGTTCTGAGCTCCAACACTAGGCGTCTCATTTTGCAATGTGATCACATTTTGATCAGCATTCCCCCATTCTTGATTAAAAGTTGGATGAAATCAATTCTACATACTGCAATAAGAGACAAAATTGGACTAAATTTCTTCAGTAACATTTAATGTGTTACTTGTGTTACAGTGACCTGGTGAATTATAGTTGGACAGCCAAGGCACATAATGGGACACCTTTTCTGTGTCTTTTCAAATTGTATAAGAAGAAATTCTGGCTTTGGGCTGATATCACATCTGGGCCTCCTGGCTAGGATAAATGTGTCTGTATGGAATGGAAAATGCCTGCAAAGTGTCTTTCACAGAACAGGTTTTTTTTTTTATTCCTATGCAGAGTGCCTGTGTACACGTCATACATTGACATAAAATGGACATAACTATATGATGTCTACAATCTCTCAAAGTTATCCTAAATATCCTATCTGATTTATAATCACTACTCGGAGGGGGGTTTACGCAGAACTGGTATAAATGTCATCCCTGCAACATGTCATGTACATAATCTCCATATCACATCTTTTTGACATGTCTAAATTTATACGTTTCAGACATGTTTTAGGCCTACAGCTGGTCAATTATATACATCATTATTATTAAGTTCAAACATATCATTGATATGTATTTTTTTTAATGTAAATATACTTATGTAAAATACCCATGCAAAGGGACACGTAAAAACTTCTTGCGTATGTGACATCTTGGGAACGACAATTGACATCATCCAATGATATCACGACCAATCAGAAAATGATGTAAAAATGATGTAATTTACATGAGTTTTGCTAGCTGGGTAGGATTTGTTTTTGAAATGTCAATCACAGTAAAGAATTTCACTATTGGCAGTTACACTGACAATAACTCACAATAAACTGCTATTCCCTTCACAGCGTTTGATGGCCATGCTGAAAATAAGCTCTATGTTGACTTGATGAAGAAGCGTATTGCCAATCACATCCGCCCAGTGAAGAACACATCTGAGACCCTCAGGGTCTCACTTGGACTCGCTTTGATCAAGTTTGAATCCCTGGTATGTTTGCAAAGTATTTCAATTCATTTTATTTGATATAGATTTGCAATGCCTAAAAAGCCTAAACAACATGCAAGAACACATTACTGATATATGTTGTAAGCATATTTGCAGTTGAAAAACGAAATGTATAATTGCATTTGTGTTGATCTCTATCTATAGTATAGAGATATGCTTATTGAATTCCCCCTTTCTACATTCTATTATTAGGATGAAATCAAGGGTGTCCTTCATCTGAGCACATGGATGAGATATGTGAGTGGTATTCCTTTATTAGCCTAGCAGAAATTAAATTGAAGTTGATATTTAGATGTGAGCTTAATTTGTGAAATACCTGATTTAATGACACATTTTGTCCTAATATATAAATGTAACCTAACCAGGTGCTTATTGGTGCAGCATCTATGCATCTATTACCTTACCGGGTTGGCATGTTGTACCAATGCAGCCCCATTGAGTAACCCACCATGAATCATGCTGTTCATAAACCTTTTGTTTGATCCATTTGCCTCTAGATATGGCATGATGTGTACATGAGATGGAACCCTGCCGACTACGATGGTATTGACCACACCCGTATACCTGCTGATCACATATGGAGCCCTGACATTGTGGCATATAACAGGTTAGCTTTTGTGTGTGAAAAGAATCTCCCCTGTCATCAATTACTATCATCACATTACATTAGTAGTCCTCCCTTCTAGTCTCTCCCTTCTCTTCCCTTGTTAGCGGTACTGATTCTTTTCAATCTTCCTAGGGTAGGTTCTACTCTTGAAAATACAGCTGTTTCCATTGTCAGCTTAACTATACAGTAAGGGAGGGTCACTGGGTAATTCACTTATATTTGCTCTAAATGAACGAAAATCATCCCTTTGTCACTCATCATCTATTAACAACTAGCTCTTGACTACAATGCCACCCGTACTTCTTTACATCCTGTAGGGTCAGTGACTCTGAGGTGTCTGATGCCCTTGCTGTTGTGTCATCCGATGGTTCAGTTCTGTACATCCCCCCCGTCAGAACACACACACACTGCAGTCTGGACTTCACTTACTTCCCTTTTGACACACAAGTCTGTGAGATCAAATTTGGCTCTTGGACGTATGACGGGTTTAAGGTAATGTTTTTCCTGAGTGTTGATGTAAATTCTTTGTAAAAAATCTAATTGTTTCTATTTGATAACACAGAAAACGCTTTTTCGCAAATAGTACTTAATTTCTGTATTACCCGATTTAATTAAGCTTTGCGTTGGCTAGTGTCTTAGAAATAATTGCCAACTTGTTAGTACAAATCTTATCATTTCTATGATGGTGTTGTAACTCACCTCACTATGTTACATCACATAGGACAGGGGTACCAACCCAAAAACACTTATACCCATTATGGAATAAGTGATATCCTGTTGAATTTACACTTAGATCCTTTGAAAGGACTAATCAAAACTCTATCTGTGTACTTTTAAGTGATAGATTACTCTAAAATGGGAAGCTGGTTCAGCATATAACTATAAAATTTACTTTACCATTACATTGTTCTCATTGTTATATTATTGAACTAGAGAAAACTAGGAAGAAAATGATAAATATTATATATTCACTTTATGAAAGACTTGTCAAGACTCTCAGGTGAAATATAATTTTTATCTATTCCTTACCCTTTTTTTTTTATCAATATACAAAAACTGTTTGTGATTTGAGGAAATTATTTCAAAATGTGTACAATAACTTTCAGATGGACATTGAGTTTTATGATGGTCTTAGGCAAATTGATGTCAGTGACTACGTTGATAACAATGAGTGGGAGGTGATCGCCCATAATGCTAAGAAGAACACAAAGCAATACCCCTGTTGTGTAGAGCCGTACCTAGACCTCACGTTTAGCCTGACAGTGAGACGTAGGACGTCCTACTACACCTTTGTGTACCTGGGTCCTGCTGTGGTACTCTCACTCTTGGCTCCCTTCATCTTCCTGCTGCCACCTGGCGACCAGCAGAAGATCACACTGGGTCAGTGATACTTTAATGTGCTGTGCAAGGCCCTTTTGTTACCATTACTGGTTTGCATGAATGCAGCCATCACAAATAACTCATCAATGCTGCATGAATGCATCTTGCCAACTCAATAGGGTTGAGGATTATGTTGCTTGTATTGACAATATTAACAATATTTCAAAATAGTGTAATAAACGATACTTTGTATCTTTATGATATTGGTAGAGTATCAATTAAAGAACAAAGTCGACACAGTTCGGATCAAGTGTTACAGGTTGCAATATCAGGTTTATTCAGAAAACCTAGACAAGCAGTCACTAAGTGTGCGAACTCCCTATAGAGTTCGGAACGGGTCAGTAGGCTAAGCAGCCGATATGATCACAGGGTCTCCTCTGCCAGCGTGGCTCAGAGTAACCGACGAGTACCGTCAGATGCCGGGTATATATAGGCAGCCAGCCTGCGTGCGCACACGCAGACCGGAAGCCTATAGCGACCTCTATCCATACCCCAAGCCTCCGAGTCGTCTTTAGGGCTCGACTTGGCCGCAGCCTCCTCGTCCTCAGAGTCTGACTCAGCTTCCGCCAGAGTCAGCTCCTGGAGCCAGAGCTCGATTTGAGCCCGAGTCCCATCCCATTCGTGCATCTCGTGCGCGAAACAGTCTCTGAACCTCCGACGTTCGTGGTCCAGTTTTTCCTCGGCGTTCTTGACTGCCAGCTTCTGCTTTTTCCTTTCGGATTTAGCAGCAACTCGCTCAGTCCGAGCATTTTCACGCTCCTCCTGAACCGACTCCATGGCCGCTGCTTTCTGAGTAGCGACTTCACTCCGGTGGAGATGATGCACCGTGTCCAGGGACAACATCGCCACCTCCTGACTTAGGCCAGTAAGCAATCGGTGGAAGTTATCCTGCCACCGGTCGAAGGCCTCCTGTCCGGCTTCGTAGGACTTGAAGTCGGCGGGAGGAAACGTGGGAGGGCCCCTTAGTCGCAAGACTAAGTGCCCCTCCTCCGGAGTCTCCTGTGGGGGATCCGGAGTCTGTTTTGGCTTCGGCTTTTGCTTCACCGAAGCCTTGTCCTTCCCGGTCTGGGTGAGAGTCTGTGACTCCCCTCCCGGAACCAAATCCAGATTGGGGAATTCGTCAACGAACGACCCCCCCGTACTGGAGTTCGGATCCTCCAGACTAGGCCGAGGTGGCCTGCCCTGGGGGCCCGACTTCCAGTCGGTCGTGCGAGAGGTAAATGCCGGTCCTTTGTACCCCGGATCTGCCTTCTCCATAACGGATTGCCTTTCATCCGTTTTCTGTTTCTTCGGGTCGGTGGGCTCCGAGGACCCGTCGGGTCGTTTCGGAGCTCGCCGCTTCCGCGTACTGGTACGCTGCTGGTACTCTTCGAATTCATCGTAGAGTTCGCCCTCCGGAATATGGAGATACGTGCGATCCGGGTTTACTTTGTAGAAGACCCGCACCTTCCCTTTCTCGTTGGTGCCAAAATCCACCTCGAGGTTGTCATTCTTGTCTACTAGGGTCCCAAAATGGGAGTAGACTTCTGCGTGAGCGGTCTGAATGCGTTCCGCTGCGGTCTCCAGAGCCAAGCTATGGAACTTGGCAAGGTGTCGAATGATGTCTGCTCTGGTGTAGAACAGACCACCATTCGGACAACCCTTGCTGCCCTTCGAACCCACACTCAGGCAGTCATATCGCATGAAATGACGTACATGATGGCGGGTAACATGCCTTGCATACCGAACCTTGGTAGGCCAAGTTCGGGGTTTCTCCAGGGTCTCATCGATGTCTCGACAAGCTTTGAATGGGCACTTACTAAATGAATGCCATCTAGACATTGCCCATGCCAACTTTGTCTTTTGAAGGAGCGAATGGTATTTGGTGCTACCAGTTCGGACCTTCTCCAGCAATTCGAAGTGGTACAGCTGCACCGACTTGTCTAGAGGATCAGGTTTGATCCATTCTTCGTCGTCAGAGAGACCGTCAGGACCCACTTCCTCCGGAAGCTTTGATGACCGCTTATCTTTAACACAGTCATTTACACACATGGGTTTAAAGAACTGAAACCCACTAGCGGCATTGGCTCGGAGTGCAGTCCGGACCAATTCCTGCAGTTCGTTGTCCGGGATTGTGTTCTTGTCCAATCCCTTCAGAACTTCATCTACCTCTTCAGGGGATTGACCCGCATTCAGAGATGTCAACCGGATGGTCTCCCGTAGGTATTGATGCCTACGACTGGCCTTCTCCATCCGACTAGTGTCAGCAGTCCTAGTCGCAGCTGTACTCTGTTGGACAATCTCTTCCTCCAGAGTATCATTAAGAATAGACTCGTTAGTCTTTTTCTCCATGTTCCGGGCCAGCCTCATGGCGGGCGTCAGATGTCGCCTTTTCTCCCTCCTATTATGCACGACCTTGAATTCGTCTGCGAGTAGCATGTCGTATTCAAGGGCCGCGATAAGTTCGGGGCGTCCTTCTGTCTCAGCAACCAAGCGGGCGTTAGCCGCCGATTCACTGAGGCCTTGCATTGCAGCCGTCACGTGGGCCGGGAACCAGGTCGGAAACCGGTCGGACAGAATGTCCAGCCCCCGGAAGGTTCTCATCTGGACCAAGTCAAACGACCTGATCTCCTCCTTGCTCATCTGTGCGAGGATGGCTCCTCGTAGCAGGGATGGGACGTCGGCGTCCTCTTTATCCCATACTTCATGTTGGACTGGGGGGATTATCGGTACCCCCGATCCACCTGAACCACCGCCTGCAGCTTGGTCCAGTTTACCGGCCTCATCCGAAGTATCCATATGGGATGGCTCCAGACGGGGCTCGGCAGGCTGGTGAGGAGTCTCCACTCGGACGGGGGTTGCTCCTGCAGGAGGCCTCTCCACCCGAACGGGTACTTCTCTTCTTTGCTCCACTGGAGCCGGTAGCTGGAAGGTGATGCCGGACAGCACCTCCTGCACAACTTTGACCGTATGAGCTGCGGATGATGTATCCATAGTCTCCTCGGTCCTAGTTTCAGTTGGGTGAGTTGTCGTTTTCGGACGAGCTCCCCCGTGCCCGGACGTACCAGCCATGGCTGCGGCCGTAGCGGCCACTGCAGAGCTGTTGTCCAACTCTCGCGAGAAGGACAACACATCCACGGCTGACGTCGGAGCAGCTGACGTTCCAGCTGCTTTACTGGTATCCTTTTCCTTGCTAGGGATCGGGATGTTTGACTTGGTAGGGCCCGGAGTCTTGACAGCCTGAGTGCTGCCGGACGTCTGTCCCTTCTTCTTCTGGTCCTTAGCCGCTGGCTTCGGATCAGTTTTCTTTTGATCCTTTGGCACCTTTGGAGTCGGAGCCTTGGGAGTGACCGTCTTCGGATCCTTGGTAACCGTGGCAGTGGCAACCTTCGGATCCGCTTTCTTAGTACCCTGGGTACTAGGCTTCTTCGGATCGGGCTTTTTAGGCTCGTCCTTTCCCGGAGGCTTCTTTCCAACACCTACGTGTTTAAGAGCCTTGGTACTAACCTTACCATCGGCCGACCGGGACCGATCTCGGGTAGCACCCTTACCACCGCGCGTCCTCGGACGTGAAGTGTCGGAGTCGCTGTCGCCTCCCATAGACAGTTTCCGTGTAACTGTCTTCTTGAGGCTGGGCGAGATGCTCAGACTGCACATCCGAGAGAGATGTCCAGTCGACTCGGAGGGGTTCGACTCTACTGCACTGTAGGCGATCCCTCGCAACATTCCGGAGTCCTCGCTGCCCTCGGGTGACGGAGACTTCCGAATCGGTGACACGATCGGATCCACACGTAGTTCCGACAGAGTCTGGCTAAGCTCATCACCACTGGGGCTCTGAGCATCCATGTGCTCCTCGGTGGCGGATGCCACCTCGGAGTGACCGGAGAGTTCGGACTGGCGGAGCTGCTGCTCGGCCATCCTCACTTCTTCAAGTGTCTTGCGACGGGAGTTTGACGGGGAAAACACTTAGTTCCCCGTCTCCCTCTTTGTCTTAGACGGACCAGGAAAGAGTACTCACAGTTCCTACTCTTTTTATGCCTCTTCTACTCCTCTAGCTGCCCAAAAACACCGACCTCTCCGCTGCCGACACACGCACGATTGATCCGGGAGAGCCCCAAAATCAATATGGCGTTTCCCTCGCTTTTGTTTTTAAAACAAAGCGCATGCGCAGCGTCTCGCGTGATTGGACGCGATCCCGTTACCCGGTGTGACCCAATTATCGCTTAATCAGGTCACGACCTTTCCCGCCCGCAGCTCGGGCTCGGGGGATCACACTGCCACGTAGGCGGCTCGCAAAAGTCAAAATATACTTCGAATAAAGAGTTCGTCAGGAGTATTAGTGGATTAATATGGGAAATCGAAGATTACCCCACCGGATTATCCGTCCACCACCCTCGGGGAGCACTCCAACATTCTTTTCTATTTGACTCTGAGCGCCCCTGTTGGTAGCACACATACAACATATAAAACAACACAGGACACCACACTCGTTGTGTAAACAAGCTAGGTTACCGCCCCTCTGGCCACCAGCCTTGGGCTTCGCCGAACGGGTTTCCCGTTCACCTCTCGTAACCTGGCCAAAGGACTCTCGTTCTTAACTAAAACTCCAGCCTTGATTTTAGTTTTCCGTGCCCTTCTTCCTTCGCCTGCCGAGACTTTCTTTTTCACGGTCTTCTGGGGCTTCTTTCGTACCACTCTCTTAGGGGTATCCGCTGACACCCCTTCCAAAGGTACAAATTTAGCCTCCGAAGTTCCCTTTTCCACCTCCGTTTCCGGGGTGAGCTCCCTTCCAGCCCAAGCACGCAACCGAGCCACATGGCTCGTCCAGATGCGCCCTGCTTCGGACTGAATCAACACAGTCGTCTGACTGATACATTTAACCACGGTGTGTGGTCCATCCCAGTTATTCGCCAGCTTGACGTTGCAGAGCGGTTCGTGTAGGCGGATCACTCTATCCCCCACTACGAAACGTCGCAACTTCAATCCGGTGTCATAACCTACCTTCTGCCAATTCGCAGCTTTGAGCAAATGAGCCCTAACTGTTTCGTAGGCAAATTTGAACCTCTCTCGTAGAGATTCTACAAATAGCACCGTACATGGTGCTTCCGGACTGATCCCTACCACCCCGAATACTAAATCCGCCGGCATGATCAAGTCCTCTCCGAACACCAAGAGGTTTGGTGTGCAATTCGTCGAAGTGTGGACCGTATTGTTATACGCATGTACCACAAATTCGCACTGATCATCCCAATCATCCATATGGGAGTTCACTAATGGCTTCAAAACCTGGATCAAGGTCCGATTGAACCGCTCCACCTGCCCGTCGGACTGTGGTCGGTACGGATTGGTCCGAGTTTTGCATATAGCCAACTGATGACACATAGCTGCCCAAAGTTTGGACTCAAATTCTCTCCCTTGATCGCTATGTAACATCAAGGGAGCCCCCAGATGGAGGATCCACCCCTTTACTAGTGCTTCCGCACAAGTAGCAGCAGTATGATCCTCTAGTGGGTACACTCGGGTGTATTTTGTATAGTAGTCCGAGACCACCATCATACACGTATTACCCTTAGGAGTGGGTTTCACTCCACTGATAATATCCACGGCTATTCGAGCAAATCTCACCCCGAATAATTCCTGCTGCAGTGGCAATTTTCCTAATCCAGGACCAGGTTTGCCTAAACAACATGCCGGACATGTCTCGATCCACCTCAAAAGGTCGCCAGACATTCCGGGCCAGTAATATCTCCGACTCAGCCGTTCCAAAGAGCGTTTCTTTCCGAAATGCCCACTAGTGGAATGGCCGTGGCAGTAGTACAGGATGTCTTTCCTCATAGCAGCAGGGATTACCATTTGTAATACCCTCCGCTTTCCTGGACAAGTCTTCCACCTGCACAACAACGAGTCTCGGACCTCCAGTTCATGGAACTGTGCCAAGAAACGTCGCATTTCACGGTTTTCCAGCGATATTTCGGGTCTCACTGGACAGACCCCAGTAGGGACAAGCTCCCTCAGTCGTGCTATGGTAGGATCGGCCATCTGGTACGTCCTTATAGTGTCGGTGGACCAATCCAACAGGTTTTGCAACAACCCATCATAAGGCAAACGCACACTCGCTACCACAGCATTGTGAGCACCACAATCCCCACATTCCGGACGCACACAACGGCGTACCGGACGTCTACTTAGGCAGTCAGCATTGATATGCTTTGTGCCCGCTCGGTGCTGGATATGAGAGTTCTCCAGTCCGAACTCGCTGAGGTGATTCAACCATCGGCCAATCATTCCCTCCGCATCCTTAAAGTTAAGGAGCCACCTGAGGGCCGAATGATCAGTGCGAAGTGTGAAATTCCCTCCATATAAGAAGTGCCGAAACTTCTTCGTGTATACCACCACTGCGAGCAACTCTCGCTTGGTAGTACAATAATTTCTCTGTGCCTTGTTCATACTGTTACTAGCGAACGCCAACGGGACCTCTACTCCGTCCTGGATTTGGGACAATGCGGCCCCGATGCTCTCATTGCTCGCATCAGTGTCAAGGATGAAATGGCCCTTCTCCGTAGGGTATCTCAGCACCGGGGTGGTCCGGAACAACGCCTTAATCTCTTTGAAGGCTTCATTCTGTTCCATCCCCCATGGGAAGGGTTCCTTTTTCCTCCCCGGAGTCCAATGGCTCAACCGTTGTAATGGCTGAGACACCCTAGAGAATCCGGGGATGAAGTCCCTGTAATAGGAACAGAACCCTAGAAAGGATCTGATATCCTTTGGTCCTTTTTGAACTTCCCAAGTCTCCACAGTCTCCAGTTTAGCCGGATCAGCCTGCACACCCTCGGTGGAGATGATCCGGCCCAAATAGACCATGGACTTCCGAAAAAGTTCACACTTCTTTGGCTTTAATGTCAAGCCATTGGACCGAATTCGTTCCAACACCTCTCCGAGGTTCAACGCACACTCTTCAAAAGTCTTGCCGAAGACAATGACATCATCCAAGTATACCAAGCACTTGCGCCACAATAGATCACTCAACAGAGTTTCCATCATAGCTTCAAATGTGGCCGGGGCGTTGCATAACCCGAAAGGCATCAGTTCAAACTGATACAGTCCAATGTGACTCGTAAAAGCCGTCTTCTCTTTATCCTCCTCCTTCATCCCGATCTGCCAATACCCGGACTGCAGATCAAGGGTGCAGAACCATTGGTTCCCACCCAACGAGTCCAGAGTCTCATCAATTCGGGGGAGAGGATATGCATTTTTCTTGGTTACTCCATTCAGGCGCCTATAATCGATACAAAATCGGATAGACCCGTCCTTTTTAGTAACCATCTGAACCGGACTGGACCAGGGACTAGTGCTAGGCACTATCACCTTCTGTTCCAGCATGGTTTTCACTTGTTCTTCAACAACAGCTTTCTTACCCAACGGCAAACGTCGGTAAGGCATTTTGAAAGGCTGTGCATCTCCAGTATTGATAGAATGCAACACTTTGTCGGTTCGGCCTAACGGCTCCCCCTCCACTTGCCATGCATCCTGATACTTCACTACCAGCCTCCTTAGAGAGTCGAGATCCATCCGATCCGTCAGATCCGTTTCGGATATCATTTTCTCGAGTCCCTCACTCAAAGGGGTCGGAGAAGGGTCACCCTTCATGCTCACCTGTCCAGCGGACACTACGGCCTCACTGGTGAACACCTTCCCCAACACCGTATCTTTCTTAAGATACTGTGGTTCCAACCCGGGGTTGGAAACCGGCACTACGGTCCAAGCACCATCCCCCACCAGGGTATCCATGCCTGTCAGACCGATGCTTCCCAACATGGCCACATCCGGTTCCACAACTGCTTCTTCCTCTCTCCTAAGCCCCTTGCTTCGGACCAGCACGTCACACGTCTGTCCGGGAGGAATCTTAACAGTTTGGACCACCGTTGCCACTGTCGATACTTGTCGGAGCACACATTGCTCCACCGCACGGTACGGGTGCTCTATTCGGAGTACCCCTGTACCAGGATTCAGGACAGCGTCATACAACGCCGAAAAATCCAACCCCAGTATACCGTCGTCTGCAATATCCGCAATGGTGGGAGAAGCCACATACTCCTTCCCTCCAATTCGGACCGGTATGAACGCGCGCCCATACGTCTGCATACTTGACCCATCGGCTGAACAGGCGTTTACCCTCGTTTTGAAGTTATCACGACTGTCCGGCATAAGAGCATAGAATTTGGAGGAGATAAAGGAGTGGCTAGCTCCCGTATCTACTAAAAATTCGCCCGCCCTACCGGCCACAGTAACAGACACATACCACCGCCTCCCCCCCAGCGGAGACGGGTTTACAGTGAAGCGTTTGAAATCCTTCGGAGCAGCCAGATCAAGGCCATGTTTCTTCAAATGGTCGAAACATGGATGATCCGGGGAAAGCTGGGTACTCCCTACCCACACGGTGTCTGTGACAGCCGCAACTTCCTCGTTCCTATCCGTAATGGGCCTCCCTGCCTCATTGCCGGGCAACTGATGGACTGGAATGTTAATCAGGCCGGCATCCGAGCCCCTCAAGCTCGAAGCCACCCCTGATTCCCTTCCTGTCTTCTGAATTTCACTAGGCTCTACCTCTCTGGTATGTTGGCGTACTTCATCTCCAGGGGTTGTCCGCTCGCCTTCTCGGACTACCCCCTCTAGTTTCCCTCCTTTCCGGGAACTTTCGGACTCGGAGCTGTACACTCCGCGGCAAAGTGACCGATCTCTAAGCACCTATAGCACTTAGCGGTCCTCCGATTGATCTTCCTTCTGTTAGGCTGTGTAGCCCCCTGAATGGAAGTCGTCATCTTCTCAAACAGCGCTGTGAAAAACGCTGCGTCCATCACCGGAGCCTTCGGCTCTGATGACTCCCTTTTTGGAGGGGGGTTTCCACCCCCTTCCGGCTTCTTACTCTTCCACGGCGGTTTAGAGGAATTTCCATTCCTCTTGAACTGAGCCGCTGAAGCTATCGCCCCCTCCTCATCACTGCCCGAACCATCAGACTGTTCCGGAGAACATTCTATAATGGCCGAGGCCCGGGTAGGCATCCGGTCCCCTAACAGTGACTTTTTGAGAGCATGTATGTCGATGGCCTTAAAAAGGTCATCTAGTGACGTATCTGCTCTCCACGTGTCATACACCGTTTGTTGTATGTCTGGGTCTCTCAGTCCGGCAACGAACTGAGAGAACAATTCCTTAGAAAATAAGGCATCATGGATTCCTGAAGCAGGGTGTACCTTCTTCAGGAGTCTCATCAATGCAAGTCCGAAAACCCTTGGAGCTTCGTTCTTGCCTTGCACACGCTTCTTAAAAGCGACCATCGGATCGATCCGTGCGGAATCTCCGTACAGGATGGTTCCGATTTCAACGAGCTGTTTGAAAGTTCCGCGGGGTCCGCATTCCTCTTTCCACTGCTCAACTGCCATGAGACCATCTCCCATGCGTAATCCCTTACAAACGTACGGGATTGCATCCTGTTGGTCCCACCCGCTGAGGTTTATATCCTCAACGGTGGCTCCCAACCAATCTTCCCAAGAATTCTTCTGCCAGTAGGGAAATGGCTCGCTAGCTATGCGTCTAGCAGCATTGGACGAACCTCTAATTTTAGAGGTTATCGCCAGACATTTAGAAATGGATGCTGACGCGTCCTTTTCCGCACCTACATTGTGCAATCCGATCCCCGCTATTGCGGGATTCGTATCGTACAATTCTTGCAATTCTGTACTCAGCATTGTTCTTCTGGGAGCCTTCCTCGGACTCTTCGTACCAGGAGTCGCCCCCGGAGTAGCGCCCGTGGTTGGCACGCTATTCTGTCTGTCCAGAAAAGCCTGGTAGGTCCCATACGACACTATGTCCGTAGTGGGGTCCACGCCTTGTCCGAACCACCAATTCTTCTCATGATCAGTCATATACTGACACTGCTGGGCCAGAGCAAGCAATCGTTGATGCTCTGACTTCTCTTTTTCCAATTCCTTGGCCTGCTTCTCAGCCTCCTCCTCCTGCTGAGCTTTTTCCAGTTTAGCTTTAGCAGCCTCTCCGGCAGCTCGGAGCCCTTCCTTTCGAGCCCTCAGAACCGCCGCTTCCTGCTCCGCTAACTCCTCTGCGAGAGCAGCGTTCTCCTTCATTCGTTTCTGTTGCTGCTCTAAAGCAGCCTGCTGTTTGCGATACACGTCTCGCCTTTCCATTTCCAAGTTTTTCTGTTCCTGGAACAATATGTTTGCTTGGCATTCTCGCCATTGCAACAAACTTGAAGGAGTCAGGTCGGTTTTCGCCGCCTTATCCTGTTCGGCCGCTTTCTTCAAGCGTACCGCGTCTAGTTCTTGCTCGTCCACTCTCAACTGCGATCGTGGACTCCGAACCAACTCCGACAATGGTCTTCCCCTGCCTACTGAGGCTAGACCGGTCGGGGCTGCAAATACCTGCTTTGGTATCGGACGGATACCACTGATCCCTACCCTCGGTGAGGAATCACTTCCCCTGCCTCTGCCCCTGGATCGTCCCACTCGGAGTGGTCGTCCCGGTGTTGAGGTTGACAAGGCAGGTTCAATGGTTACTCCACGTCCCATAGGCTGATTGGGAGTGTCTGTAAAGCTCATGTAATGGAGGCCTTCCGGACTACCATTATCCGCAGATGCGAATGAGGTACTGCTGTCTTGCATACTTTCTCGCGTCTCTGATAAAAACTGCTGTAAAGCAGTTCTTTTTGCTTTCAGAATGTCGCACTCCGTCACTAGACTTCAGCGGACCTCCTGTAAGTCCTCTGTGTCCCGAACAATGGCTGATCGGGCCCCTTCTGCTTCGTGGATTACAGCGTCTCGGGCTGCCCAAATCTGGTTCAGCTCCGTGTTTGCCTCGGCAAACTCGGACCGGATCCCTCGTAGGTCCGCTTCTTTCTGATCGTATTCCGAACGGACTCTGCTGAGGGACTGTACCAGTTTTTCATTCTCCTCCAACAAGGTAGACAGCCTTGCGTCCTTTTCCTTGATTTTGGAAGCTCGGTGTGTGACTGCACCTTCCAATGCAATCAAACTGCTTTTCCATTCATTGGATTGCTTCTGAATGGTCAACAATTCCATTTGAGCCATCTGTACACGTTCCTGCACTCGGGCCTCTCTCATGTCGTCAAAGCGACGCTCCTCCAACAGGGTAAACCTCCTCGGAGTCGGCGCGGCTGACCTCGACCCACCAACATTGAACAAGGACAAGTTCATTTCTTCTAATGAGCGGCTCATTATGGTAGGACCCCTGGGTCCTCGTGCTGCGTCTGTTCCGGATGGAACATTCGCCCTACTGTGGGTATCTGCCTCATAACTGGCATCTAGCCCCTCCGGTGACAAGGCTGCTGCCTCATCAGGAGACCTCGCTGCTCCGTCCAGAGCCCGAGGTCTGTGCTACTGCACAGGCTAACCTGCGTTTCACTCAGAACTGGTCACGGCACCAGTGTAATAAACGATACTTTGTATCTTTATGATATTGGTAGAGTATCAATTAAAGAACAAAGTCGACACAGTTCGGATCAAGTGTTACAGGTTGCAATATCAGGTTTATTCAGAAAACCTAGACAAGCAGTCACTAAGTGTGCGAACTCCCTATAGAGTTCGGAACGGGTCAGTAGGCTAAGCAGCCGATATGATCACAGGGTCTCCTCTGCCAGCGTGGCTCAGAGTAACCGACGAGTACCGTCAGATGCCGGGTATATATAGGCAGCCAGCCTGCGTGCGCACACGCAGACCGGAAGCCTATAGCGACCTCTGTCCATACCCCAAGCCCGGGGTAGGTGTCGCCACCTACCGTCGGACTGAAGGGTTCGGACTGAGCTCGCAACACAGCATCCAACAGCACTCGTCATATAACAACCCCGTATAACCCTAGCCCCTACAATAGTTTAGTTATTAGGATTAATAAATTACACATGTCAACATATGAAGTTGTATGGAGAGTGCCAGAAAGTCAAATGCCTCGACTTAGGCTTGTTTGTAATTTACCTTTACATTCATTAAATGAGCGATTATTTATGTCTGTCACTAAATGTATCTCCATTTAAGGGTATAATACTATGCATTTCTCAGTTCTCACTTCTACCTGCAGGTGTTGGTCTGCTTGTGTGCTACACACTGTTTTTCTTGGAGATGGCGACCACCCTGCCCACTATCCATGCTCAGACTCCCCTTGTCGGTAAGAAGCAAATATCTTGTAATAATAGAATAATTCAACCCTTACACAGTGTTACGAAACTCTCCTTGTATATACTGTGTGGTGACTTGTAACTTGAAAAATTGGATATACCCAGTAAACAAAAAACGTTATACAATATTTTGTAACGTTATTTAACGTCATGTAACGTTTCTCCAAGGCTCCTCACTATGGCATAACGTTATATACAATTTTAGAACGTTATTTTGACGTAAAATAACGTTTTTCTGCTGGGTATGTATATATATATATATATATATATATATATATATATATATATATATATATATATATATATATCAGGTCTAAGCAATGACCAGGAAATGACCCTGCAAAGACTTATGAAGCCGGGGCCATTTCTCTCCATGCCTCCCTACACATTACCCGCCACCCTTCCCACCTCCCAAGGTGTGAATGTTCAAGGCAGGTTCATTTTTGGGGCTGCCTTACCCCTCTGCTTGTTATGTTATCCCATTGAATACACCTCTCTCTAGGCCTTTCTGGTGTGTTAGTAAAGAATACACATACAACTATAATTTAAAAAACAGTTTTCTCAGCTGCTATACTTCTGGTACCAAAGTTCTCCCGGATTTTACTAGATTATATTGTGTTTCTACTGATGGGGTGCTTTTTCCCTGTCACAAATTTGGCACACCAGTCACATTTGCATTCTTCTGAGAATAGAGAGATACTCTCTCCCATGTCTGGTGCAAGTATTTAGTATACTACTTAGAAAAATCATTGGGAGATATTTTGAAATACTAAATTGCTAATACATATAGTTCTCCTTCCATTTATGATGATTTCACAAAAGTGAAGGCAAATATCTAAAATATCCATTACAAAAAGGCACTTACTATGATTTAAGAGCAGGGTCATTTTCCACAATGGCTTCATAAGCCAGGGTGAGAAATGACTACAGGTTCAAAAGTCGCTGGCATAGTCATTTTAAGGAGTTGCCTGCACCTGATATATATATATATATATGCTCTTCCAACTTAGACTAAATTGAGACCTGCGGTCATTTAAAAATAGGCCACTATGGTATTTTATACAAGATCTAGTTTGTTGTGGCATTACCGGTCTCATTGTAAGAAATTGTAATTTTTTAAAATTTATTTTATTGATTGAAATTGGCTATAGATCAGCTTTCGTCATCAATATATGATTTCTGTGATCTGTTCTCATCTAATCTATTCATGGACAAACCATTATGAATGGTAAAGAACTTCAATCTTCTCATTTTCATTATAATGAATGTATAAACCAATTTTTGTTTTTTCTGCATAGAAATTTCAAAACTTTCCCTTGTGTAGTTTGCAAACAGAGCAGAATTTCATATTTATAATTGTTTCTGACTCTTCGCAGATAAGTACTACATGACAATGTATGTGCTGGTGGCTATGGCCATGGCCTTGTCTACACTGGTCTCCAACCTGGCCAGGAGAACTGTCACTTTCAGACATCCAACGGAAATTGTCAAAAAGGTGTTAAATTGTGACTCTTAGTCAAGATAGTTATCAGATATAGTTCTCTCTTAAGAATTAACAAATATTTGAGCACCACTTTTTATGAAGTTGATTATTTTAGGTTTAAATATCTTTTATTGCAAGTAAGGTACATACAGTTTATTCCTGGTGTAGTTTTCATGAACAAGTGCAATCAAATTCTGTATTGGTAATGTTGTGTTGTACATTGTATGTTTATATATTTTGACCTTTCCTGTCTGATGGCTATTTGTTACAATTCAAAATAATTTTATGGAACGGGCTTTTCCCAATCTCAAGGAAATATAATATAATTTACACTGACCTGCAACAATCTGAATACAAGTACTAAATTTTCAAATCTTTTTAGATTATGTCCTATAATCAACCCAAATGATTATAATTACTGGTCACCTGTCCTTCAATCAGGTCAATGTTGAGTTTCCTCATTTGGTTCCAGGTGTTACTGAGCTGCCTCGGTCGCTGCCTGTGTGTGTCCTACTCCATGTATTCTGACCTGCCACCGGCTGAAGAAGACGCCCCAGATGTGAAAGTGACGGGGACAGGACGGGGCGCGATGCAGCGTCAGCCGCCCGCAGGGTCTGACATCAAGGAGTGGCTGCTGATTGCCACAGTGGTGGACCGCCTCTTGTTCCTGGTGTACCTGGTGCTGAGTGTGGTCCTCACCATTATCATACTCTCTTGTCGTGGTTGAGTCAGAGCTTCCAGTCACATATTATTTGGGATTTGTGCCAGAAAGTTAAGGTCCATGATACATGATATATCTATGAATACTTCCGAACTGAAACCTTCCTATATTGGGGTTTGATAAGTCAGTTGGCTCACTCATTAAACAAAGGTGTGTGACACCATATTCATTATACCCATTAGAGAGCTTTAGTATTATGTTGAGTGTATGTGAATGTTTAGGTCAAGGCCTACAAGTACATGTTTGAGTATCAGTACAAGTAAAGTTATTAAGACAGCATACCTGTATAGGTCTATCAACACTGAGGTGTGTGGTCACAGCTTAGTAGAGAAACAACTTTATATAACAGGTTATTTACACAGCATTTAATTACTCTAGAGTCAATAAACTTGCACCACAGCTACTTACATACCTACTAATCCTTTGGATTCCCTCATTATATTTATATATACATCAAATACGTTTATAAAATTAACTATAAATTATCACGTAGAAGCCACGGCTAGTATGCAGATTGCCAGTGCAGCTTATAGGATAGGGACAAAGTCAGGCTTCGGTTTATCTGCATGCTTTTAGATGTATAATACAGTACTAAAGTCGCTATAATCAGACCCACGGTCTAGGTGTGGCTAAATGTGATTTAGACTTATATGTACACTGTAAAAAAGGTGCTTAGATTTTAAACATGTTTAGGTCTAAACATGTTTAAAGTCTAAACATTTTACTAGGTTTGTGTTTTTGAATCCTTCTGTTTAGGAATTAAACACTTTTATTCTAAACACCTAAACATTTATGTGTGAATATGTTTAAATGTTTAGTATTTAAACAGTATGGATGATTGGTGTTTAGGTTGTAAACATGTAGTGTTTAGATCATAGTATATTAAAAACATACCAGATGGCAGCTCTGTGGTTGACTGTAGATTTTACAACCACGATCAACATTATTGCTGTTCTAAAAGTGCTTAAACCTGAGTAAATTAATTCAAATTTCATGGGATACAAAAAGATAAAAATACACATTGTAGGATTCAAGGGTAGAATGCTACTTCATGATGATCACGATGCAATAAAGCTACATCTGCTACATAGACACCTCTTTTAAAAACTGTAAGAATGGATAAAGCATTAAGTTCCCTAAAGGTCTGTTGTATTGACTCAAGGTTGTGTCTATATTAAAGTAGAGGCCTATGTGAAATAGCGATGCATGCACATTGGCAAATAGGGGGGGGGGGGGACTGCTAGAAGTCTCTTCCAGACACTACATATATATATATATAAATAAAATAAATTAGGAATTTATCAAAATATCAGTATCTAAACATGATAATAATCTACATGTGTCTAGACACACCACTTTCATCCGTAAACACTTGACATATAAATACAATAATAGGCTAAACTCTTGAAATCTAAACACTTCATTTTTCTAAACACATTGGTTTAAACACATAAATTTCTAAGCATTGAGCTAAACATATTATTGATCTAAACATGTTTAGGAACATATTGTGTGGACAAATACGGGGCAGGATTGTGTTTAGGATTGTGTTTAGGATCTAAACACCTTTTTTGCAGTGTAAGACTTACGGTAGGTGTACCTGAAAAGACGGGGTTAGAGCTGAATACCCCACACGTGACCTGTGACTCATGAATGCGTTGCCATACAATTTCATATCTAAACCATACAAGTGTGCTTGTATATACTGCTTCAAAGAAACTAACCATTTGGTGTTTTGTCAAAGTGGGTTCAATGCTGGTTAAACTGGGACACTTCAAATATGGGTAAGTCCATATATGGGTCCAACTTAACAGCCCAGGTCAGGACCATGATGGGTCTCATATTGGAGCCCACTTGGGACCCAGATAAGACCCATCCAGCAATGCTGACTGGATGATAGCCCAGTGTTTATGTGAACTCCCCATTGTATCAGCAGCACACCATGAAGGATCTGTGTTTACTTCTACATTTGCTTCAGTATATCCTTACGCCCCATAGCATATACATTATACTACTCAGCCAGTTATAAACAAGCATGGTCGACTTGGTTTACCTTTCTAATTAGATAGGTATAATCATAATAAACAATACATGCAGGAAAAAAGATGAATAAACTGTCATAATTCCACATGCATTGATCAAACACAAAGTCTTGCCCAAATCATTAATACACACAAGATAAGAGGTCAAATTCCTTTATGAGAAAGGGGTCAGACAAAAGCATGCCTCACTATGATCATTCATGAAGTCCACTTCACCATGAGCATATCCCCTGTAAAGCCATCAAAGGGTAAAAGTTGTTAATATTAGATAGGACAGGCATCAATGCAGAGCCACAGCAAACAAAGGCAGATTTCTTGAGGTGAATCAATAAAGTAACAAAGTGTGCACCCAAGCTGGCAGTCCCATTATGAGTGGTGGGGTTGTACTGGGACTGGGTTTGAGTCATGGAGGTTGTCTAAAGGCCCTACTCTTCCTACCCCTACAGTAAGAAGCAGAGTGAGGCTAGCAGCGGTGGTCTGCCCCTTTTATACCCCAGGTGTGATTTTAGAGTAGAGACTTGGTGGTTTTAGTTAATTTACCTTGATAAATACTCTAATATAATACACATTTAAGTAGTTAATTTAATCTTTTCCATATTACACGTCCTTATTCAAAACCTTATAAATCGTTGGTCAAATAAGTAGTTTCTCAATATATCTAATAGTAGCTAAAGTAACGTGTTCGTTGTATCGTGTTTGTAATGAAGGAAATATTCTACAGAATGTAAGGCGACTATGCATTTGTCCTTTAGGCATATGTGTGAAAATGGTATCTGGGCATGCTAACAATATAACACTGTAAATACACAGAGAGAAGTAAAAGCGTCGCCATGACTCTTTTACAATAGTTAACTCTAGTAGACTCTGGTAGCAGAGTCATGATGACTCTGGTGGAGGGGTCACAGCTACTCCAGTCATACCCCTTGCTCCTTGTACAAATTGACTCTCCCTCTTGACTCTATCAGTGCAGAGTCAAGTGCAGTTGACTCTGCCCCCAGGAGAGTCATTTGTAGTTTGACCCTTCATGAAGAGTCAAATAAAAAATGTATTGACTCTGAAAGTAGTTGCATATGAAACCACCTGGTGGGGCAACTAACATTAATTTGGTACCAGTGGCAACCACAAGGCAGAGCCACTATCTATACTTTAGATAATTTTTACATGCCACACAGTTTTGATTCTTTATAGATAGGTCCACTATGTCTAAATAGTGTGGTCAAGGGATGTCAATGGATAAGCTTTCCAGTTAATTTACCTGAATCAAATGTGATGACAAACTATACAATACATTTCAATAACATCAACAGTATAGAGCTTAGTCACCATATTTGTGGGTATGGGAAATAAACATAAGGCTGGACACTAACTCTGTGAGATATAATGTGTGGCACTGCTTACTACTTCATATAGATCTGATATTGGCATCTAATATGTATATGGCCAATGGTCTGTAGAATATAGTGTGAGGCAGATATAACTTAGCCCTTTCACACAGGGGGAAGTGGTGGACATTACAACATGTCTTGTTATTGACCTGTCTTGGGCAATAACCTCACCAACTCACTTCTCTCACAGGCCTCACCTGGCCTGCCCACTAATTATATACACCTGTTGCCCCCCACTCTACCCTGGCATAAATACACAATCCACCTGACCTGCATGCACTCAGATATTAGATTTTGACTCCCCCTCTTTTGATGGGTCAACTGCTGTTGACTCTTCAGGAACAGAGAGTCAGACTTGTTAGACTCTCCTCTATAGGTGTCGTGGGAGACAAACTGTGACTCTGGCTGTCAGAGTCATTTCGACTCCTTTACTTTTCTGTGTGTGGTGAAACCTAAAATAACCTTTTTTAGTTGACAAGATAGGCTGGATCTCACAACTTCAGAACTCAGAGCCAGGCTGGATAGTAAACTGAGTTAACCAGGAGAGTATCCGAGGGTCATGTATCTGTAAATCCCATGTGGTTTGCATAGGATTGTAGCAAGGATCTCCAACCATATATAAAGCCAATAATCATTTACACAGACAAGCTCTCGGTAACAGTAATTGGCAGGCACTAAATGATAATTCCACTATAGTACCACGTGTAATATTGCATTTAGAGGCAACGAATGGCTATGTTCATCATGTAGACTGTTGGTTTGATACACTCCCTAAGGCTCGGCATGATGCATCAATGCAGTCACTGTGAGCTATCACCGGCACAACATTGCATTGTGAAGACAAATGGGCATGAAGCCTTGAACCATCTTGCCCCCCTTAAAGGACCAATTGGCATTTTATGTGTAATAATAGTAGCCCGGGCCCTATCTCCTCAGCCCACGAGGCTGCAGGGGGTTCCAGGCACCCTCACAGGGGGATTTAGGACCCGGATGACACTTCCAGAAATAGGATCAAATATGCAAATTACCAGTTTACTCCTGTAAATACAGCCGCAGACAAGGGGGTCATTTCATGGTCACTAGCCACGGGGGTTAGACCACCCCCCCTCCCTCCCACTCAACTTCCCTTTCCTCGAAAAGAAAGAAGAAAAGTTTTATGTTTCATGTAACCTGAACCTGGGATAAACTATAGCCGACTCTACAACGTTTCTGTTGGCACTATATAGCACGATGAACATAGGCCTAGGGCCTAGGGCGCTTCAACATTTGCCCCCTCCTCCAGCCAAACCTTCTCGGTGAGCAGGGTCCGACATAACAACCCTCCGTTTTATTAACTCAATGGCGTAGATTTACTAGACTACTCTATACTTGAGGTATAATGTCTGACAGAATTAGTGTTACTGCAAATCTTTACAGTTTGTATTTACAGCTAGTCTGTGCATATAGAATATTGATTGCTATTTAATACTAAAGTAGTCCCAAAGTTCTTACATGAAACACACTTCTCTAGCCTTGGCAGGCCAAGACAAATGGGTGAAGAATGAAGTCAGGATAGGATGAAATTATTCCACCTCATCTGACACAATGTTATGTCCATGCAGGGAAAAGAAACAACGTCAAAAGGGAGTCCAGGTTGCCTCCAGAATGACCCCCCTCTTTAGGGGAGCCCAGGTTGTCTAACAGAGTATATGTGACTCTCTGACTGACCTAGGGGAGACACCTATAAGGGAGTCACATAGGGACCTGGGCATTCCAAGAGGGGGGGTTCATGCTGCAGGCAACCTGGACTCCCTTTTGACACCGCTTCATTTCTGTGCAGTGGAGTATACCCCAGGGTATCTCTATCGCCTCAGGGGGCAGTCTGGTTTTCCCCTTTCCTTCTTTCATCATTTGCATTTCCTAATAATTGCATTTACTCTAGACTAAATTAGATGAGGGAAAGTCAGAGCTGGCTTTAAGGGTGGCATAGTGCTTTGAATTTGTTTGCATTGTATTTTGTTTTTTGACTGATGAGTATTGTTGCCGATCGACAAAAGATCATCTCTGGATATATATTACCGTGAGTCGCTCACTTTTTGCCAGTGGGTACAATATACAGGTATATCAATAGAAAGACAATAGACATAATTTTTGTGTGTTGAGAAGACATTCAATGGTAAATAAAGGAATGCAGTGATGAACCATTAGATCATTAACTTTACTTGATATAATAGTCCACCATCTATAACTACGCGACTTTCTGTGCCACTGTTAACAGTCAGTGTAGGAATACAGAAAATCTACTGTAACTTTACAGTATCTACTGTAGCTTTACAGCAGATTCTAGTACCGACAATAAATTATACACTTACAGTAGATTCTACTCTTTATCCAAAAAAGGCAACCAACTATGTACAATGTAGACTATTTAAACTAGAACTCATACGTAAAATGGCTCATGAAAGTAATAACCATGTCTATATTGAAGAAAATCTTTTTAATTGATAAAATACGCAGCCCCCTTCGATTAAATGGGGTTACTAATGGACTTATCAATTGATTTTTTTTTATAGAAACCATGTCTATATTGTATCATATCTATACACCCCAACTGTTACACCTCCCACCCGATACCCACACAACACAAGCTGTCTCGAGCAGTTCTAATACAACTCAACGACACCCCCCCTCCACCCCCCACCACCTTTCCCCCCACCCTGACAGTCCAGGAGCAGTTGCAGGAACAGCTCACACCCTTCCCACACGCTAGGAGCAGCTCGGCCCGCCACTGGTGGTGAAAAGGGAGTGAGCCATTCATCGTGCGCCGCCGGCCCCTGAGCCGCCGGTAGGCCCCATAATAGCTTTAATCAGTTGAATATTCTCACAATAGGCCCTGCTGAGTTATTGCCCTGGCCGCATTGTGCTGGAATTCAGCCTGATTCCCAAGGCAAACAATTGATGTGGGCCTAATCACATGTGTTGGCAAGGGCACGCTCAATTATCAATTGTTCCTTGCACAAAGCGGGCGGCCGGGCTAAAAGCGGACGCCGCCCTGTGTTTATACTTGACAACGCTCGCCGACAAGGCGGGTATTGTGTGCAGGCTTGCCCAGTGGATCATCCTGCTCACCACTCGATCTGTCATATTGAAGGCACTCATCAATACAGCTGGACACAGAGAGGGAAGGAGGGAGGGAGGGAGGCAGGGATGGAGGGAGGGAGGGAGGGCGGGAGGGAGCGATGGGGGGAGGGAGGGAGGGGGAGGGTTGGAGGGGAAGGAAAGGGAGAGAGGGGGAGAGAAGGGGAGAGAAGGGGAGAAAAGAGGAAAGAAGGGGCAGAGGGGGTGGCAGAAAGAGAGACAGAGAGAAAGAGGGATATAGAGTGAGCGAGTGTGATGCATGTATACAGAGACAGAGAGACAAGGAGACAGACAGACAGACAGAGACAGAAAGAAATAGGGAGCCAGAGAGAGTAAGAGACCGGGGGAGAGCGATGGATAAGATGAGAAAGGGAGAGAGGAACAAGGGGAGTGGTAGTGAGACAGACAGACATACTACATACAGCACAAAAGAGAGGCAGACAGACAGAAAGACAGAGAGAGAGAGAGAGAGAGAGAGAGAGAGAGAGAGAGAGAGCGAGAGAGAGAGAGAGAGACAGAGACAGAGACAGAGAGAGAGACAGAGAGAGACAGAGAGAGACAGAAAGACAGAGAGAGGGGGTGAGAGAGAGAGAGAGAGAGAGAGAGAGAGTGTGTGTGTGTGTGTGTGTGTGTGTGTGTGAGGGGAAGAGAGAGAGATGGATAGGGCGAGAGTGGTAGTGAAGCAGACAGTCAGACAAAATGAGACAGAGAGAGAAATAGGCCGACAGATATATAGGGTCAGAGAGAGACAGAGTGAGACAGAGTGTGACAGAGTGTGCGAGGGAGAGAGAAGGAGAAAGAGAGTAGTGGTGAGACAGACAGACAGAGAGACAGCATGAGGGAAGCAGAGACTGCAGTGACAGGGGAGACATGCATGTACATCACCCTCAGAAAAGTGAGAGTCATTGTCGCTATAACTACCCTCACCTGAGGGTCAGGCACTGGTTAGAGAGGGACAAAGGGAGACAGCGACATTCCGTGTGACTAACAGAGACAGAGCCAGACAGACGGAAAATAGAGGGGATAGAGACAGGAACAGGCAGACAGACAGGCAGTAGACAGAGAGAGACAGATACATGAGGGGAGACAGAAACACACACATGGAGACTGAGAGAAAGAAAGATGCATAGCCTGCTACTGCTCTGCCTCATCTCCCCATCTCCAGGTTTTAGTTTGATAATTACCAGCCAAGAAAAGTGCCTCATCCTTGGGACCAGATTCATGTTGATGTATTTGACGTTTAATTCTAATAACAATTCACAAGAGATAAGCTTTAACCAGAAGGGAAATGAAGAAAATGAAGCATATTAGGAAACAAGGGCCCATCTGTATGACAATGGAGGTCTTGTTTTGGCTGCTTATTTTAACAAAAGCAGATTGAGTCGCCGTCCCTGTGGTCTTTAAGGACCTCTTTTTGGTTTGATAATGTGTTATGCCCTTTCTCGTCATGATGCATGGCTGCAGCTCTGATGGGTCTACTTACCAATGGTCCATTCATGCATCATGCCGACCTTTCGGGAGTGTATTAACTACAAAGGCATGATGCTTGAATGCAGCACTATTGTAAATCTAGGTTCTGTGAATACAGTGACTCGGACAACAGGATACAAGTAATAGACAATCAGTTTAATGCATAGCATGTTTATATACAGTTACACTCGTGATCTCCATGGGAATCTAGTACCACTTATCAGTACTCCAATCATGTCACCTGAGTGGCCTTGATACCGCCTCCTTTTTTACATAATTCCCTCACACTCCCTCACACGTGAGGTGTGCATGATACACATGTTACCAGTGTACCCTGGTGATCTTCACCATATACCTTTACATAATATATAGAACATTATGATATTATACCACAGGTTATTAGGTATTCTTAATTATTCATTCCTTTACAGTAAACAACAGTAGTGGATACCTGGGGGGGGGGGGGGTATCCATGCAACTATCAATATACAAAGGCCCTTAAGCTTAATCTTTGTATGTGTGCTTCACTATCCGCATTTACCAAATCATTCGATAATTAATGCTATATACATATTCAATTAAGATAATTTGTAGAATTAACTTACACACCTCCCATATTTATCTCTTGCCCCACAGTACAATCAGTGTTTGTTGGGCAAGCTGCTTTCAACTGGGGAGTTCTTGTAGTTTAGGCGTGCCTTTATCCATTTAAATTCATGATTGGCTTTAGATTTGAGAGTTAATTGTTACCGTTTTCACACATACGGGTCTGAAAGGTTGCATGTTACTTATCAAAGTCCCTTTAAATGAGAATTTTAGCGTATTCACTGAAGATGGTCACACAATCGGCACTACTGGATCAATCATGGTTTTTGTATGCCTCTACCAGAAGGGGGGAGTCGGGGGACAGGGTGTGGGTGGCTCGAGTTGGGGAGAACTGCTCTGCGTTTACAAAGGAATTGTTAACAACTACCGGGTTTGGTGGGGCGGGTGGTAGGTGCAGGGCAGTGAGCGCTACTTGTTGATCAGAGTGAGACGGCTGTGGGCTGTGTTCATTTTGTGTAGGGGTATTTAGCAATACACACCGTGTCTTTTTGTATTTTGAGTATGCCAGGTACCCTATGATACATATAGACATCAGAATAGAACATATAGATAACACATTAACCGTGGAGGTCAGGTGTTCTTTGTACAAAGTCGGGATGGACCAAAGGGGGTGTGGTTTGTTCCAATTTGCTATGTGCATTAGAGATACAGTGGCTCTGCGATTGAATGTCATTACCTGATTTCCGGAGTGATTTCTTTTGGCCAGGAGAAATTAATAGGGGGAATGGACATGGCCGGGTGCTGTTGTAGGTGGATACGTGCGTATCCCACGTCCATTCCTTTAACTGACCAGTCAGGGGACTCTAAAGAACATTTGGGTTGTAACAGGAATTTGGTAACAGTTTTCATGATATAAGAAACTGGGGAGAGGCTGGGGCAACGTAGTGTGACCTGTGTATCATGATATGGTACCACAATAGTTAAAGATATATTATCAACCGCGCGGTATACTGCTGATGCAATATGAGGGGTAGCTACAAAAGTAATATTACAGTGATCTGGGGTATGATTTAACAGTAGCGCTTTTTCACAGTCTGTTCCTGTATTGTGTACCACAGGGTAGCACACTTTAGGAGAATGTCCTGAACAATCCTTGTTTGTGGGTGCAAATGTCCTGCCATTCTCCGTAGAGATTCCCACCGCATTATGACCGGATACCTGGCGCAGCACTTTGTTGTTAAGTGGCACGGGGAAATATTGGAGTCCATAAATAAGGTAGTCATCACGAGAGGTGGCCGGTAGCACCACACTATATGCAAGCTCCCCGTTCTTAGAGTTCCACATTGGGGATATTTTTAAAAACTGGTAGTACCAAGTGGCGGGTAGGGGTACATGTCCTAGTTTTGTTAAATGTGTCCTTGCTGTCTCTAGCTGGGTGGGGGTTAATAAGTCCTCTGTCAGGTAACCCCTCTCCAGCTCGGCCCTTTGGTGGTGGAATGCTGCAGCTTCGGCAGCATAGGTGGTGGATATGGATTCAATTAATGATATTGTTCCGTCTATTAACCTCATGCTTTGAAGCCTTCTAACAGCAGTATATATAGAGGCTTGGTCCTTTACCATGTGATTGATTAAAGTTTGTAGAAATACCGTTCTGTTGGAGATCATAGCGATGTATTCCCTATTCTCCTGCACAAGGAGGCGTGTGGTGTTAATGAAGGATATCATTTCCACACTGTTGTGACGTACCTTGGCTTGGGAGGTTCTTAGGCTATTCACCTGTGTCAACAGGTCGTGTATATCATCCATCGTTGCTATACCAAACAGACTGCGGGACCATCTGCCTAGAAAATCCCGATGCCTCTGCGTTCTCTGCTGCTGGATTTACTGTTGGTGGACGAGTCCACAGCTACTGACGCCATGCTCATACGGGCTGATACAGCAGAGAGTCGTGAAGCCCATAAGATGTTATTGTCTGCTGATATATGGGCATCAGCAAGTTCCATGTACTTCTGTAATTGGAGTCGAACCCTCTCCAGTGAGGGTGGGCGAGGAGGTTGTAGTGTCATGACTATTGTCCATATTCCTGACACTATTTTCCCCGTCCCCTGTGATGTCACTAGTATGCCATCCTGTGTTAGAAGATCCTTTACTGGTGCTGTTGGTGTGCTGCCGACTCTGGTGGGCTGGTTGCACATGAACAGTGTTAGCAGTATTATTGTCCACATATAGTGCCTGCCGTCCCGGCACTTTACGTAGGGTAGGGCCATCATATCGAGAGGGAGTATCCCTCTCTCTATAGGCTTTTCTAGGCTTGTTGCAGGATCCGTCCAGGGCAGGTTGTGACGTGGGAGGTTGGGGATTGCTTGTATTTATTCCTGCCCGATCAGTGGGGAGTGGAGGGCGTGCCGGGCGTTGGTCAGGTAAGGGAGGGGGGGATGTTGTTTTGCCCAGATTTTGAGTACCGTTATCACCGGGCTCCTCCAGTGTACCTCCCACTGATGGTCTCCCTGAGGCCGTTCCCATCGCAGGTCCTTCCATATTTAAAATAGGAGGGGAGGGGGGGCCGTCGGATGACGGGGAGGGGGGGTTTGGTACACCTGGTGGCGTGAGTGTTACCGGGAGGGGTAGGGGTGGCGGCAGGAGCAGCTGTGGAACTGGTGCATCCATAACGGCAGGGATAACAGGCGCGCCGGGGGGAGGTGGGGGTGTTGTGGGAGGGGGGGGGCGGGGGGTGTACACCAAAATGGATGAGGGGGAGGCTATGTTCGGTCGGTGGTTGCACAGCTCTTCTCCTCAATTTGGTTTTCTGTTTGCCACCGCCCCTTCCTGGGGGTGGGGGTGAGGTGGGACGTGGGGGGTCGGGATGTGGGGTCTCTCTTTCCTCCAGTGGGCGGGGGGCCGGAGGGTCAGGGGGTGGGGGAGGGGCAGCGTGCAGTTTAAGCCTATCTATGTTTGTAACCTTTGGCTTCCCATTCTCGTCCTCCATGTGCACCACCCCCTCCCTCACATCTATTACCCTATAGGGGCCTTTGAATTTCGGCAAGAAGACTTTACTGACCGGGTCTAGATATAGCACTGAGCAACCAGGGGTTATGGGTGGCGCCCTAGGGCGGGCGTCTAACCTGCTGTGATTTTGCTGTTGCTGTAATTTCCGCTGGGCAGTAGCCGATACCGCCCTCTCCTGTGCAACCGTTATTCTCTCTGATAACGTGTCATGCTGGGGGAGGGGGGCCGCTGGGGGGTAGGCTGAGGGGCCTGAGGGGGGGTCCCTTGCGTAATGCAACTGAAAAGGTGAGAAACCCGTAGCGTTGCAGACCGTTGTTCTGTAGGCAGATAGTGCATCTCCCAATACATCTTCCCATGCATGTGGTTTTCCGCGCACCATTTTAGCAATCATTGTTTTGAGAGTCTTTATAAATCTCTCCGTACGCCCGTTAGTGGCTGCGTGGTACGGCGTAATAAATCTGTGGTCTACGCCCTCCCTTTTCATCAAATCTCTTATCAAATGACTGGAGAATTCCCCGCCATTATCTGATATCATGACGGCCGGCTTCCCATGGTGAGGGAAGTATTCATGTTTGAGATAATCGTGCACCCCCTGTGTACCTTTAGACGGGAGGGGCTTGACTTCCGGCCAATTTGAGTAGTGGTCGATAACCACCAACCCAAATTTACTGCCGTGTGCAGATTTGGGTACGGGTCCAAACAGATCCATGGAAATGATCTGTCCCGGGCCGTCAGGTACAGGCATGGGGGTCGATTTAGGATGTTTCCGGCGGCCTTGGTGTGCCTCACAGATAAGGCATTGGTCAAGGACCTTTTGGACGGTTCTCCTCATACACCCCCAGCTATAAGCCTCTTGTAGCCTGTGGAGTGTCCTCTGCATGCCGTGGTGCCCCACCTCCTCATGGGCTTGATAAGCTATCTGTTCCCAGAGCAGTGGGGGGAGGAATAGCCGTGGGAAAACTGGCCGCCCTGGAGGAGGCGATATGGTGTACAAGTGGCCTTCATACACCATAAAGTCATTTTCGTCCCTAATCCCTAGCTCATACTCCGGTAGCTGGGATTGTAGCATAGCAACCTCACGGGGGTCCAGATTATTGCTATGCCAGGGGGTGGGTGTGTGAGCTGCCGACACACCTGCTATCTCAAATTCCTCTCCAGCCCTACTTCTGATGCGAGATAAAGCGTCGGCCCTTACATTATTCACCCCTTGACGATATTCGATCGGTGCCCCGTATTCGGCCAGTAAAACCGCCCACCTTTGTATTTTAGTGTTTTTGACTTCTGACAAAAAGAGCGATTTTAGTGGTTTGTGGTCCGTGTATATGGTGAAGGTGGCACCATGCAGGTACGGGCGTAGTTTTTGGAGGGCGTATATTATAGCATACGCCTCCTTTTCCACCGTGGCCCATTTAGCTTGTGCTTCTGTCAATATTTTAGAAAAATATTGCACTGGCCTGTCAATGCCCTCCGGTCCTCTCTGGCAAAGGACGCCCCCTATGGAAGAGTCACTAGCGTCACAAAACAGTTGATAAGGCTGGTCTAGTTGTGGGTGTGCCATAACACTGTCGGAGCATAGTGCTTCCTTGAGCGCCATCCAAGCCTCCTGTTCCGCCTTACCCCACTTAAAACGATGGTTTCTTTTCATGAGGTTAGTGAGGGGTAGTGAGAGTTCAGCATAGTTGTTTACACATTGGCGATAGTAGTTGGTGAGGCCAAGGAAACTACGTACCCCTTTTAAGTTAGTGGGAGGGGCCATGTCTTGCACTGCTGCGACCTTGTCAGGGTCGGCACTGATTCCCTCAGCATGCACTATGTATCCCAGTAACTTTATGTGTGCTTGGTGCAGAATGCACTTGGACGGTTTGAGGCGTAAGTTGTACGCCATTAATGCCTGCATTATAGCATCTAGATGCCTGTCATGCTCCTCATGTGACTTGGAGAAAACGATGACGTCATCCAAGTATACAAGGGCTGACTTACCGAGGAAGGGGGCCATAACCTTGTTCATGAGGCGCTGCCATGTCCCTGGTGAGTTACACAACCCAAACGGCATTCTGCGGAATTGGTACAGTCCCCTGTGTGTTACAAACGCAGTTTTCTCAATGCAATCCTGCTGCATTTCAATCTGCCAATAGGCTGGTTTGAGATCTAGCGTGCTGAACACGGTACTTCCGGTCATGCTATCGAATATATCTTGTATATTCGGGAGGGGGTGGGCGTCTTTCTTGGTTACAGCATTCATTTTCCTATAATCAATGCATATGCGTGTCTCCCCAGACTTTTTCGGGACTATGATGATAGGACTTGCCCAAGGGCTGGAGCTGGGTTCAATTACTCCTAGATTGAGCATGTGGTCGATTTCCTCATCCACTAGCTTTCGTTTTGACAGGGGGAGCCTGTATGGGCGTTGGTTTATAGGCTGAGCGTCACCCGTATCTATGTTCATCTTCACCGCCGGGGTGGAGGTGAGGAGGGTGTCTTTAGTGTAGAACGCCTGTGGGTATCTTTCTTGCCAATAATCCAGATCTGTATGTACACCCGCCATTACAACATCATCGGTAGGGGAGATGCCACCCCATGGATACGCCTTGTTTCCTAGAATGAGTTGCTTGGTTGAGTAATCTACCTTGGCTTTTAGTGCTGCCAAGGAGTCTGTTCCCAACAACACGTCATGTTTCAACTCTTTTACCACATATACAGTCAGAGTAGAGTTAAAGAAGGTAAGCTCAGATACCCCCCTGTGTGGTATTGTGTGACCAGAGAGTGATTTCAAACGGAGGCCGGGGGAGAGTAATGGCTGTCGATGTGTCTTTGTACAGAGTTCTGTCCATACATCCATTCTCATCATGGATTTTGCCGCACCGGTATCTACTAAACATGACAGAGTAAGTCCACCCCAAGGGAGGGACACTGTGACTCTGTCATCCGGTGAGTTTAGTAGTTTTTTGACTGAGCTGCAATAAGGGCTGGGTCGTCCATCAGCTCTCCGTCGAGCTGGGCGTCGATTGCAGCCTGCACCTCTGCACTTCTAAGAGGGCAGTTTCTACCTATGTGTCCTTCCCTTCCACATTGCCAGCAAATAACAAACCTCCTAGGTTTTTCATCTTTACCCATTGCGCCATGAGGGCCGTGGTGTGGTGTGGGTAGCATGACTTTAGGTTGGAAGGGGTGTTTAGCCGGCGCTGGGAGAATTTGTGGGAGGTGTGTAGACGCCTCTAGGTGGGGAGGGTTGTTTTTGGGAGAGGGGGTGGGGGATGGAGCGTGTGGCACTTGGGGGGAGTAGGGGATCATGTGTTGGGGGTGAGAGGGCAGGTGGGTGGGGTGGTGAGGGTTTGGCATGGAGGCAGACATAATGTGATGTGGGTGTGACCCGGGGGCAGACCACCCAGCATATATGTTAGGATAAAAAGGGGGTTGCATTACATATGGCTGAAAGGGGGGGCACATGGGTGGCGCCATTCCTGCCGCTGGGTGGTACATGGGGTATATTGTGGGCGAGGGGGGATCGGTGGGGGGGGTTTTCTTTTTATGGGGATTGTCAACAGAAACCGCAGCTACCACACCACTTGGACTGGCTTTACCCTCATGTCTTACGCGATAGGAAGTGAACTCACCATGTAAGGATTTATATAGGTGGCGCAGTTCTGCTATGGCCGGATCCTCCTTAGGGGGCGGTGAAGGGGGGGGTAGGGCGGCCATGTCGAAAGCATCTTCTGCCACCTCCAGTAGTTTAGAAGCAGTGTTGGCGCGCTTTACTTGTGTTGCTATGACGGAGGCTTTTCCAGCTTCTTCCACCGCCGCCTCCAGGGTGTCGGGTTTGGCCGCTATGACATCCCCACGCACTTCTTGGTCTATTAGCCCTTGCACAAATTGTCTGATTAGCACTCGTTTAACATAGGTGGATGTATATTCTGTTTGAGGGAAAGCTCTTTTAGCAGCTTGGATAAACTTTCTGCCAAACTCCCTGGCGTCTTGAGAATGTGACTGCCGCATGCGGTAAATTTCCTCCTGTAGAAATTCAGTCTCATTAGGGTCCAAAAACGACTCCACCATCTTTGCGCGAAGGTGTTTCCAGGTTTTGTCTGCTGCTGGTAGGGTGGCTATAGTTGCAATGGTGAAATCTCCAATGTCCCCTACTGTGAGGTAAGAAACCATCTCAAGCACAAGTTTATCACTAGCCTCCGAGCCTGCAGCCGCATGGTCGACGCCCCTCAACCATGCTCTTAGTGACTTCTTGTTCTCGCCATCTACAGTCCCAATTGACTTAGCATAATTATCCAATGTGCGCCTCATAACTTGGGCTTCTTTTATCCTGATCTGATCTGCTTCCGTCATTGTTTCACAGTGTAGGAATCAAATCGATATCTATAGTGTCGATGTATAATTCCAAACCCCACTCCTGGCACCAGTGTAAATCTAGGTTCTGTGAATACAGTGACTCGGACAACAGGATACAAGTAATAGACAATCAGTTTAATGCATAGCATGTTTATATACAGTTACACTCGTGATCTCCATGGGAATCTAGTACCACTTATCAGTACTCCAATCATGTCACCTGAGTGGCCTTGATACCGCCTCCTTTTTTACATAATTCCCTCACACTCCCTCACACGTGAGGTGTGCATGATACACATGTTACCAGTGTACCCTGGTGATCTTCACCATATACCTTT